>JAQIWF010001797.1:0-10758 GCA_034694965.1 Ceratozetes gracilis
ATGGGATAATTTTTCATCCTTTAGAAATGGCCATTTCCTTGAAAATCAAGGCGATTCCTTGGGATTTGGCAACGCTAATTATGTAAGTGTTTTTTAATCGGATTTTAGGTTTTCATTCTACGTCAATATTTGAAATTTTTATATTTATAAAAATATCAACTAAACAAAAACACTTATATTTTAACAATAGAATTAATTACAGCGTGATACAAAAAGTAACCAGTCTTCATTGTAGGGTTTAGGCCAACCGAGAGGAACAACTTAAAAACACTAAATATATGAACTGCAAATATTATTAAAACTTACCTAGCTAACATAAACATTTTTAAAAGAAAAGTTGAGGCAATTCAAAAATTTATTACACAGCTATATTTTAGGAAAACCTATTAAATTTGTATTGCCTGGAAGATTCCTTGAATTTTTGAGCATCCTAGTTCACTACATCTTAAAATACATGTTAACTAAAGTTTGGTCATGCATAGTAATGCAAATATCAGAGGAATTTTGAAATGTGCCAAAATCAAAGATTTTATTTTATACTCTCCTCTCGAGAGCAATCCTCTGCATCAAATTGAACACGTTGATAGTGATAATCAAAGCAGTTGTTTCAGTCAATTCAATTCAGTCAAAAATATTGAGAAATGTATTTTCAATTCACAATAATTACACTCAAATCCCCAGCAAATTATTGATATTTGAAGGCTGAATTTTAGTTAAACTAACATAGAACATGCTTACATAAGGTATGTCTAAATATTAAAATGTATAATTACTAGTTCACATTGACACTGCACCAATTAAGTCATTCTCCTAAGAGAAACCGCTTTCTCACAAACGATACCATCTTTTGACCCGAAGTCATAGAAAAATTGCTTTTCTTTTGGAATTCATATGTTTTTACCATAAAGTGAAGGTTAAAATCATAAGACTTAAACCATTTTATTATTATTGAATTGTTTTCAATTTAACTATTAATTATACATTTAATACCTGAATAGAAATTATGCAAGTTTGAATAATTTGCTTTTAATGAGATATTTTATTATTGCACTCTTTCTTTGATCATCATAAAGCATTAAGAATAGTTTAATCAAGCTAATGTTTAAACTAGTCACGTCCAAGGTTGGCCCCTGGCTAAAATAACTCGGTCTGAAAATAACCAGCCTTTGAATTTTTATAATTTTACATTTAGTATCTGCAATAATTTTGGTAAAGCCAGAGGTATTTCCCCCTGGAAAAAATCTAAGATCAAACACTTAGGTTACAGACTTTGATCATCAGAGACAATAATTTGATTGGAATGCTCTAGGATGTTTTAAGTTTTGCTTTTAGTGTAAATACATTTGCATTCAATTTTTGCTTAAAATACTGTTAGAATTAGTTAGAATGCATTTGAATTTACCCTGACATTCATTATTCGCCGCGAAAGTTGCGAAAATCATTGATTAGATTAATGTTTGGAAAAACTGTTTTCGTATAAAATTTCAATCAATTTCTTAACAAATGATTTCAAGCAAAGTCTCTCTCTCTCACAAACACACACTTATATAATAAAATAAAATTACTGTACACCTAATCATAAACTTGCAACAATAGACTTACCTTGAGATTACTTATCAATTATGTAATTCCTATAATTATCCTGCAGTTTCTTTAAAAACCAATTATTCTTAGAAATATAAAATTTGAATGGGCTTTCATTAACTTAAAGTTAAATAAATCAATTTTCTTCCTTGATCAACACACACAGCATCGATAAACATAAATATGGAATTAAAATTCAATTACTTGATTAATATTCAATAAAAACTTGACTCATGTTTAAGAGGACAGAATATGAATGCTTTGATGAGAGTTAGCTTCAAATGTTTTTATCCATGCGTTTAATGATTTGAAAGTCTGACAACAAATAAGTTATTAATATTAATAATGTTATTATAAATGAGTCCAGACATCAAAATTTAAAGACAGGTACCTGTTAACAAACACCTCTTAACAAATATCACAATCAAAATAAGAGATTTAAATAAAGCCAAATAAAAGTAAAAATAAGGGATCAAAAGGTTATTTTATAAGTATTAGAGAATAATAAAGGAATACAAAGTATGGTACCGTAAAATGAGCTTGACAAAATCTAGGATCTTGATGCACATTGAGTTAATCAATTGATGAAAAATCGTTAAAAATAATTACTTTAATTCAATAATTTGTGTCTAAAATGAGAGTAATTTTATATTTTCCATAATTATAGGTAATATTAACAATCATTAACTAATAGCATGGGTTCTAATATTGATGTATCAGATTTGGTAATTAGGAAGTCTTATCTGCAATTTGACATCAATTTTATGTCCAACTGTTCTTCCCTCAAGACTTAAATCTCTATTTATTGGTTCTATCCAGGATATATTTATCATCTAACCAGCAATTTCAAGCAATAATTGGGATATTCACCTTTGGTACTTGATAAAGTATACTTAACAAAACTCAATTTCAACGCCGATATTTTGCACGATAACAAACAAGTGCTTCAAAATGACAGCCACTGAAACAATGTGTCGATCAAAGTTCTCTTGTTTAAAAAAATATTTGCTAGATATATACAGGGTGATGCAAAAAGAAACCGGTCTCTATTGTAGGGTTTGTGCCACTTGTGGGCACAATGGTAAATACAAACTTAAAAAATCACTTAGATTGACAATATAAGTTGATAGTACTCCTTAAGCCAAATTCAACGATCTGTATCTCACTTCTCTGGGACAAGTAGTTGGGCATCAATTGGCCTTCAAACTTCGATTTTGAACAATTTATTTTCAGAAATTGTTACAAATAAAGTGTCGATTCCTACTAAGTCGGATATGATAAACAAAGTTACGAATGTTGTTTTATTAAAAAAAATAAGCGATTTACATTTTATCGGGTAATATTAATTTGTAAAATATTTTATGCCATATCTTAATATTTAACAATAGAATTAATTTTTAACTTTCATAACTCTGTTTATCATATCCGACTTAGTAGGAATCGACACTTTATTTGTAAGAATTCTTGATAATAAATTCTTCAAAGTCAAAGTTTGAAGGCCAATTGATGCTTAACTACTTGTCCTAGAGAAGTAAGATTCAAATTGTTGAACTCGACTCAAGGAGTACTATCAAATTATATTGTCAATCTAAGTGATTTTCTAAGTTTGTATTTACCATTGTGCCCACAATTGGCACAAACCCTACAATAGAGACCGGTGACTTTTTGCATCACCCTGTAGAATCAAATATTGTGATAAATAGCTCAAGGTTACTTTTGTTCATCCATATGTTCAATCACATTTATGAATTGATAGGTGGCATTTTGAAATTCACTCATGGTAAGTTTTAAATCTACAGTAAATAAGTTTCTGATTATTCACTCTTTTAAATAAAAGTTAAGATTACTTAATGTAATGTTTGGGTTAAGTAAAGAGAATATTTCCAAATCCGTTAGATCATCTAGGTCATATTTGAGTTGGTAAGAAAAATGTGTTAAGGATTCGCTAAAGGGCAAGAGAGGTCTGTCCGATATTAGTCGTAACGTCTCTGCAAAAACCTCTATTAAAGTAGTGCTCAACTAATCAAATAATATTAGAATGATTTATCATGATCAATATTATTCTTGTCACTCACTTTAAAGCTTTCATCCATTGGATTAAGGATGACGTCTGGTGAGGGCTCACAGTAGAGCTGTTGCTCTTTATTACACTCATAATAATATTGAATGACAGGGATTCCTATTGTCTGAAGGAAAGGTGATTTTACAAAATTTAATCCAATACCTGCTCGTTTGTGCTCAATATAAGAATCGTAAACTGTTTTAAGTTGGTTCCCATCCTCATCCTTTTCCCCCTCTTTTCTATTTTTAACATAGTTTGTCGCCATATATATGGTTTTTGCAGCAATAGGCACAGAATTAGCCATAAAAGTAAAATTTCCTCTGATATCCAGGTCAACACTTATATAAGCCACTGTCCCTTTCTTCAGTGAAATTTGATTTTCTTCGAGCTGTTTATAGTTTGGTGTTTAATGTGAGGGTATTTTTGTAAACATAACTCACCCATTCAATAGAACTTATGGAACGGTATTTCGGGACCCAATTGCAGAACACTATACTCCTTAGTGGACACCAATTCTCACTTTTCATTGTCTTAACAAATATTTCTGATAATAGTATGAGAGCAGCGGTTCCTCTGATGGCAGATTCCCCACTTCCCACTAAGACATACCTATCCGGTTCAGTGCAGCCCTCAATAATACCGATCACGTTATGGATTAAAGTTTGTTTCAAATATGAATTCACTTCAAGTGTTATATAACTCTCGTCTTCATAGTCAGGACCGATATTTGAATTCTTTGAATCAATCGCCCAGTGCTCAGGAATGGCAGGTCCTTTAAGACCCTCCAGTATTTTAAAAGCATCTTTGTAGCTAATAAAGAGACCTGGGATTCTTGGAAGTCTTAACTCAGGAATGGGATGTTTGAAAGCACTTTCTGGAAGACAATCAAAATTTAAATTTTAATCAGTTTTAAAATTTTAAAGTTAACCGATTGAGGGATAATACGGTGTTTGCGGATCACCGGTTCTTGATTGTGCTTGATCATATTGCCGATAATCATAGGTATTATTTTGAACTATCACATATGGATCTTCAAATAAAATGAGTCCAATTGCACCCTTTTCTTCAGCAATTTTTATCATATCTCTGGGAGGTATATTAGAATACCTGGCTATTATGAAATGTCCTTTCACTGT
Source organism: Ceratozetes gracilis (assembly GCA_034694965.1). Lineage (NCBI taxonomy): Eukaryota > Metazoa > Arthropoda > Arachnida > Sarcoptiformes > Ceratozetidae > Ceratozetes > Ceratozetes gracilis. Next base: position 4,783 of record JAQIWF010001797.1, read on the forward strand.
TACTCCTAATCTTGAAAGTTCATAATAATCTTTAAATTCCCCAAAATTTGCATAAACTGGAGTTCCATTCAATGGATTATCAGTTGAAGCAGAATATGGTATATAGTGTTGACTCTCTTCAATATTATATATTATTTGACCTGAACTACCAAATTTGTTTACCTTGCAAAAGAAAAAATAACATTATTATACATAAGAGTTCCCCACTTAGCCGAAGAATAACAAATAGTAAAAAATTATTACTTCTATTTTTAATTCTCTAGGAGGGGAGGGGAGGGGTGATTCTCTACATGTTTTATTATTTTATTTTTCTTAATTTCGGCGAAATGGCATAGAATTCACATTTAGATTATCTGATAGAAATGATTCATATTTTTTCGGCAGTGGGTTCGGCGAAAAGGGGTTATGCCTTCATTTAGCATTTTAATACTGAATTAGGTTTTGCTTTATTTTGTTGAGATGTGAGGACAGTATAGTTGACAAAATTGGTATTTAGTCCCAATTGTGACCATAGGTTATACACAAAAAGTGTGTTGGCGTCCAAACCCTCGTCTTCTATGGAAGTCTGGGAAAGTTGTCTGAAAATATTGAAAATCAAAAACAATTATAAAATTTTAATAATAATTATTATTAAAGAATTAAGACTTTAATAAGAATGTGATTCTTTCGAGTTTTATATTCTTGAAAAGGGTATTCCTAATGTCTTCATCAGAAATAGGACCCGGAGTGGCCTTTTCAACTAAGATGGCCTCTTTTAGTATAGTGTACGTCAAACAGATGCCAAAGATAAGACCGATGGTCACCGACGACAATATGTAAAACAAGATATACTTATTCTTTTGTTTACTCATTATTATATTAAATTTACAAAAAAGAAAATAATCAAGTTCACTCCACACTTATTTTACTTTTAATAGTTTATTTATTGAATTTTATTTAAATAATGAAAAGAAGTTTATTTAAACAAATTTATTGACTTACCTATCATTTGCATAAATATTACTTTTATTTAATCAAAAGTATCTGGAAATACAATTTGTGTTTTAACTGTATCTTGGTTTTAACAATGATCAGAGAGTATTAGCCCAAATACCCCTTTGAGTTTCGAGTTAAGCAGGACTCCCTTCCATTGTGATGTTGCCGATTGAAATGAGGAGGAAAAAATTTCATCTTTTTATATGGTATTTTGTAACCGATGATGTTTGACCCCCTCCCCCTTTCCTAGCCCAAAATTTGTATTTTTATTCCGAAAATGCTCCCTTACATTTTGGTTTCCTCTATTCCCCCCTCCCGAGGTATCTTTACTACCCCTGTCTTGGTATTATAACTCATAAAGTCAAACTGATAAAATTTAATATCAAATTTGTTATATACTTGCAAAAGATATATTAAATGTGGTGCTTCATATTTAATTCTTTAATTACATTTCCACAATTTATTTCTAGGAAATTTATTTTTATGACTTATTCTGCACCTTCTGTTGAAATTGTTCAAAGTGATTTTTTAATTATTTTGAATGGATTTCCTTATGAACTCTCATCTGTTTTCAATGCACCTGACCTATTGTCCAGTACATTGGACCTGACCCTTATTTTAATCTTTGCATGTATTTGATACTCAACTTTGAACCCATAGAGAAATAAATGACACCTTGTTTATTTATTTAATTTTAATGAATTATAATATAGTTTACAAATAATTTTTTTCATTGATATTTAATTGAACCAATTTAGAGTATGCACAAATTATCATTTCCTACCAATAGTATCAATGAACTAGATCATTTAGAGAACACTTGTATGATACAAACCTGTAACAGATATGTTCTCCAAAAACTATGGATTAAAAATAAAAAAATGTTAACCTATCGAATAAAATTGAAATTGAGTTAACTAAAGTGCAATGGTGAAAGTTTTGATAATCAATATTCTATTAGTAATTGTCTCTATAAAATCACATCCTCTTGATGTACAAGGTAATAATTTTACGAGAAGGAACAATTGAATTTTTACTGGTTTATTTTTTGTGGTAAAGCGAAACGACCTTTCCTCACGAATGTGGAGTTGAGTGCCCTGCTCACTTGTATTCCTGGATCTAAATTCAAGACAATATCGAGTTTTTTGAACTTCAATACTGAGGCCACTTGTGATGACGTGTCGCTCATCAATAGCGATACGTCGGCGAACGGCACCATTGGCTTCGAGCCCATCCAAATCCCATTCAGTGCTCTCACGCCTTACAATAACCGACAGATCAGAGACGGTATAACCCATTATGACTCCAAACTATTCAATATTGGTGTAAAACTTAGGTTTCTTTCCCGACAAGACCAAGGATATTAATAAAGACACCAATAATTCTGATAAAGTCCCTCAAAGAAAGAAAGGTAAAGGAGGCTAGGTCAAAAATTACATTAAATGGTGGTCTCAAATGTTCTTGAGCTTAGAGGGGATTAATCAAAGTCTCAAATTGTTTTTTTTAAATTACCCTTTGAATTATCTAGGTGTTTTGAGTTTATAAGAAAAGATATCAAATCAAATGAATTAATGCTTGTTTTTAATTAACAGATCAAGAAGTAAATGGAACCATTAGTTACGGCCGATGTGTGGGCGATAATATGCTGAGTGAGCATGTTAGTTTAGGCGATGCAGGATCCTGCTCATTAGAGCGGAAGGTGGCCCGACTCAGCACAATATTTTCGGTGATTAGAATTCGAGGCAAATGCCAATCATTTTGTACGGGACTGACAACACTTAGACTCAGTCCTAATATTAATTAATTATAAATTCATTTACAATTCAAACAAATAAATGTTTGATTAAATTATTGTAAAATCATTGATTCAATTGCATGAGGGGTCGCATTCCAACTCAGGGGGTAAAAATAGGGTAAAATAATGGATTTTTGGTTAGAACCTCTAGGGGATATCACGTAGAACAAAGGGCGCCATTTTGTCCCTAAATATGAAAGAAGTGGATTTTCGGTTAAATTGGCATTAATTTTCCTTTAAATAAAATTAAAATAACTAAATTAGCACAAATGGTAAACATAATGGAAGCAAAAAATGTTCCAAGACTGCGAACAGATGAGGGGTGTATTTTTTTCCCCCAAAGCTCAAATGACAAAATTTCGAACCTCATGGTTTATCGGTAAATATCTTTCCCTCCAATAATTGCATTCCATCAAATTGCTGTATACCAGGGTGCTTCCATTATTGTTTGAATAAAACTATTTCTGCATTCATTGGTTTTGGAAATAACGAATATTGATGTCGCGGTTCATAATTTGAAGCCTTAATAAACTTTAATAAAAGCTAAGTTTATAATCAGTTAAGGTAAGTTAGCATCAATTCCAGCAAATTCGTTGGAATTGATGAAAAAGCTTAAAATTGTACTTGATACCAATTAATAGGTTTCTATTTAATCTTAAGTTCATTTTGACTCTTAAGGTATTAAATTGTCAATCACTCACTTATTATCGCATTTTTCTCATGGCTTTCAAAACAATATCAGTATGAAACTATCTTGAGCTTCACATTACATATATTTAATTGAAAAATATTTAATGCCATACAATGCAAAGGTTTATCATTTTTAAATTTGGTAAGTTTAGCAAGCTTATTTATTAATAATTACTCGTTAATAATTCAATTCTAGTCTCTTTATTATTCAATTTCATCGGTCACTCATTAATATTGTTTTTCGGTAAAAAAGTGAAATAATAATTAAAATTATAATTTGAATGAAGAGTTTACTTATGTTAAGCCACATATTTCCTGAATGGTTGTCCACAAAAGTCGATTATTCCCATTATTCTGATACTGTATGCAATAGTTGGCATTTCTAATGATGTGCTTCAATGTATAAAACTCAAGCATAACATCGATATCAGACTTATTTGGATTTTTCAGACTATTTTTGGTGTAATTCTTGTGTTTATTTTCATAACATGTAAGTCGACTCAAAGTTATTTAACAAGCAATGAATTATATGAAACTTTAAGACTAAAAGTATCTTTCTTATTTTTTTGCAAATAGTATGCCTAACAATTTTGATTGAAAGAGAGGAGCGAACAAACAATTACTGTCATTCAAATCTGCATCGCTTTACATACTATTTCCCGATAACTCTTTCCATAGTTGTCTTCATTTGTATCTGTATTTTGTTATGTATTCGCTCTAATAATAAATAAATTTGACATTTTTTATATACCAGTCCTCTGAGCACACCATTTATGGCTCTCAACTAAAGGGTGGTTTTCACAAAAGTAAATTCACAGAAAACTCAAAATTCAATAAACAGTTTATTTTGAATGAGAAGTGTGCAAGGTACTTCCAATTTGTTACAAATCAGATATTCGTAAAAGTTATAAATAATCTTGATAACTTCTAAGATATACTTACTTTAGGGCCTAAAGTTTAGGTTCTTACCACAACTTTTAAAAAGATGATGTTTGAGGGCTAATTAATATATGAATGTAAACTAATGTTGGACACCTTGAACATTCTTTGATTGTGATATGTTAGGCCTGGTATTAGAAATTGATTAGTATTTGAGAAGACATTTGAGAGGCGATTATATTCTAGTTTTGAATTTTCACAACAATTCTATTCAATTCTCAAAATGTCTGACAGGTATAGAATATTTGAAACTTTGATTTACTCTTGATCATTTATATTTACTCATTTCATTCATTCGCTATATTATATCAAATCTCAATAAACTCAAAGAATGAGAGACAGAGAGGTATAAATTGGCTTCAAATCAATTGATTCATTCATTTGAAAATAACTTTTTTTTTCACAAAATTTGTGTCTCAAGTATTTGAGTGAAGAGGAAAGACGTAAAGCAGAAGAGAAGGTCCAGAAGAGAAAGGCCGTCAGAGAGCAGTTGGAGGCCCAAGTCAGAATCAAGAAGGGATCAAGGGGATTCATGACACCCGAAAGGAAAAAGAAACTCAAAGTAACTTGATACTTTCTAAATTATAATTTAATTTATAATTTTGCCTCAAACAGCAACTATTGTTAGAGAAGACCAAACAGGAGTTGAACCGACAGCAAGAGTGGCAAATACAGCAAAGACGCAAAATCATCGCTCAGAGAACTGGAGAGAAACAACAATATGATGGATTGAACTCGGGTGTGTTTTGACCTAGTTTATGAACAAATGTTTGACAATATCCATGATTTTGAGTTTTCAAATATTACAATAATTTTCAGACGAGTTGAAAGAGATTTGCAGAGAATTTCAGCGAAGAATCGCTAAATTAGAGGATAAAAAGTATGATCTGGAATATGAAGTCATACAAAAGGATTTTGTGGTATGACTTCACACCTTTTTCCTACAATTATGCAAAAATAAGTAAAGAGCTAATCTCGACCTATAGGTCAATGAATTGTCTATAGATGTCAACAATTTAAAGGGAAAATTGTAAGAAATTTCTCAATTTTCGAAACATTTAAATTACTAATGAATTACTCATTCAAAGTGTGAAACCCTTTTTGAAAAAAGTCAAGAAATACGACCCGAAGTGAGTTTGAATTCAATTCTTCTTTTGTTGAGAATTTCAAATGACCTCATGTTTAGAGTTGCGATGGAAAAGATGGCTAAAGTGGCCGCAAAGGCCGACACCAATTACAGGAACAAATTGAAGAGAGTTCAGTCCATCAAATACTCAATTGGCGATGATGAGAAACAGGTAATTACAGATTCCTCGGACTTATTAATTGCTATAACCTCAGGGAGGATATTTTCCCAAAATCTTGGATCTCAGGAATCGGCAAATATCCTCCTCTATGATCACCCCTGGTTTCAATCGATGATTTCCAAAATCTACAAATACCGTATCCTCGGGGGTATAATTGCATGCAATAATAAGTGAATTTAAGCTAAAATGAGTGTTGCAAGAACCTATGCAACTATATCTAGATATAATTGCACCATTGATCAGAAATTTAGGTATAATTGCACCCATTTT
>JAQIWF010001798.1:0-10753 GCA_034694965.1 Ceratozetes gracilis
GTTGATAAGAAAATGTAAATGAGAAGATGAGTCAATATGAAACATGGTTTAGTTGGATCCTCTGTACATTGTGTAGGTATCAAACAATTCTGTGAAAGCAACACGACTTTCCTATAAAATAAAAGCTAAAATTATCAGTATTTTGATGATTACATTGTTTTTATTGAACTCATAATCTAATATCAGTGACACGTTTGACGCAATTGACCACAACATACACTACACGATAGAAATAATAATTCAAATATGTCTTTATGTTTGTGTTGTGGCCCTCATTAGACAGTGCTGTCATTCACTCCGTTTATTCCAATAACAGCTTATGTTTTGTCGTTTCGCACATAATTTAGATAATCAAATGTGAGTTTATATATGATATACAGACCATATTTTATTAAAAGGATGCAGAGGGGGGTAACCATACCTTATAATAAATAACAGTGAAATAAAAAAGGGTGAGTTTAGAAGAACCCCAAAACTATCTCAATCTAACGATCGTAAGTGTTAGACCCCATTCACTAAAAGTGGAAGACTGATCACTCTTGGTTATCCATTCAAGGCTTGAGTGAGATATGAGTTCTCGTAAGAAAGTGGACAAACAATAACTCATATTTATTTGTATTCATTTATAATTCAATTTTCCAAAAAATAGATTTACTGAACAGCAAAATGACCTATCACATTACACGCCTTCCTTTATTCTTTAGACAATAATTACTTTTATCCGAAACTTTAAAGTTTATACTTTATTTGACGAGTAATTCAATTGTTATCTATTTTTACAGCTTATATGAAATACTGACCAATATTTCACTTTATTTCATCCAAGTTTACTTCAAGACAATAAGTTCGGTCCTTTAAAAAACAATATTGACAGCCATCTGTTTGTACCCAAAGTTGAAAAGTGTTCTCAAATATAAAATTGAAGTTTTCTACTATTGTTTGTGTAATAAGATTGTGTTATATTAAAAAACCAAAGACTTTCTGTATGATCAAGATAGCCTTATCTCTCAATAGTGTCTGATTGGTTCAACTTGCAAAAGATGATTTTTCCAATCACTTTCTCATATTTTACAATTTTCATTGATATAAGTAATAAATCACTGTTTTTCGTGTATTCTTTATATTTTCCTTTTTTAATTTGTTCCGTGCCAATTCACAATATATCAAAATTATTTATAGTTTAGTTGACCATGCTTATTTTTTATATTAGAAAATTCTTTAACATTATAAATCGATTAAACAATATTTGAGAGTAGAATTTAAGGCTTTTTTAATACAATTAGTTTATTTAAATTGTTTGCAAATTATAGTTTGAAAAGGAGTATGCTAATGCTAATGATTACCATCGAATCTGAAGTCACGATTTTAATTGCTCAAAGTGAACTTGTATATTTGTAGTTAATACATATAATTCAATAAATAATTAATTACTAATGTTGGCGATAACTTATTACTGATAAGCATGCAATTGCAACTGGCTGCATTTATGGCCACATTTTAGTCTGTAATCATTGTATAAATAGAAGTCCATTACTAACCTTTCACACATATCATGTAAATGGTGATGGATTAAATCAATTAATAATTGATAAGAAATTGAGTTTTAGAGAAATAATGAGACAAATATTTCTATTTCTTATTTCAGTTATTTTTGTAAACAAGTAATATTAACTTTGAATAATAAATCTCAAGTTGAGAAAGAAACTAGCAATTGCCAATAAATTACATAGTTAATTTAATGCTATTTTTATACCGTGAATGGCCATGTTGCATCACTAAAGACAAATACAAGTTATGTTAACAGTAATTCAATGAATGAATATTAGATTAAATCGAGATTTTAACAAAATTTTACAAAAATATGATTTGATTTAACATTCATTAATATTTTGACTGCGAATGTCGTTAAATAAAACTTATTCTGTAATCCTATTGACTGAAGAAACACAGATTGTAGGCAATAGATCATAAAGTGGTAATGTCAAATTAATGGTTTACCTTTCACAATTTATTAAACGTTCCTTCCATTGAAAATCAATCATCTAAAAAAGTTTGGGCTAATGCTCTGTTTTATTCATGGTCCTCTCAATTTATTACAATTATGTTGTGAGTCTTAAGAAGATACCCACAAAAAGCCAGAGCATAAACTTTGAAGGTATTCCCTTTCTACTTGAAGGTATGTTGCATTCAATTAGGGATAACCATATGGGGAGTATTTGCTGATATCTCCTGCGGTCCATTATTTTGCCAAAATAACCCCTGAGCTTCGGGAAAAAAATCATACTCCTCTCGATTTGGTCGCTGACCAAAGGCCGGTGCCAATTTTTTCCTGAAATCCGATTTTTTTTGCCGAATTGCCAATTTTCCCAAATTTAGTTAATTTAATTGGATTTAAGTTAAATTAAATTAAATTGAATTTAAGATAAAATGTTAATTTTACTTGTATTTAAGGACAAAGTGGCTCCTTTTCGGCCTCCATTTTATCGATTCCTAATACCCCCTGAGATTTGAAAAACGGCTTTTTAACCCCCTGTCCCCTACTCACTGAGGTTGGCTACCCCTGCTGTCAATGTTACAACATTTGATCTTTCACAGCTATGTTAACGATAAAAAATAGCTTCACACAATTGATCGAGATTCTTTTTACAGAACCATTTGCGTACAGAGAATGTGCTATTAATGGAACCTGGCTCTGGGGAAATTGGACTAACTATACAGAATGTGTTGAGTATATTCCCCCGGTAAGTTCTATTACAATGATTATTATAAAAGCTCAATCAGTCATAAAAGTCTAATGTAGTGAATATTTTTAACAACTGAGAAGAAATAGACTCTTGCAACACATCGTCATATAATTGTACCACAATATTGTGATTATAAAGTTTTGTGAGTATTAGTGTCTCTATTGTTGGGTTTTATGCCTTTCTGGTAACTTAAAAGTCAAATTAATAAAGTAACCAGTGTAATGTAATGACTAGACTGGGCTTTCAGATGCTAAACGGATGCTTTTTTGAAAATTGACAATAAAGTGCGTGGACAAAATTGATGCCCTGCATGCTTTAGATAGTACCTATTAAGTCAAGTTCAACGCTCAATATCCTATGACCAGTAGTTGTGGCTCAATAAGACATCAAATGTGAGCTCGAGGACATTTATAGTAAAGTAAATTCTAAGGAAAAAAATCGATTCAACTAAATTGCATTTTGGATTTCAATTTACAAATTCCAGAATTGCGTGCATTTAATAAATTTTAAAGTAGAGCATTATATAATATATTACTTCTTACTATAAACATGTAAAATATTCATTCTACCATGATCAATTTCTCATATATGACTTTGTAGGGATCGACACTTTATTACCTAGAATTCTTTAATATTGCTGCGAATGTTATTAGGCCACAACTACTAGTTGTATGAAATTGAGCTATGTAATATATTATATAATACCATTCAATTTATCAGAATGAGCACTAATGGCATTATTATATTATATTAGCTAATTTATCAATTTTCTTTTGTAAGACATTGCCCTCAGGAGGCATAAACACTTCAATAGGAACCGAAGATGTTCTACCTAATCTTTTGTAGTTATTAATATACTATAAGTTTAGCCTTTAATTATTTATCTCTTTATCAAATCTACCCCTACTTTTCATTTATCCCAATCTTCAAAGTTGTTGAGGTGATAAAGTGATTAATTTAGTATTTATATAAATAGTACAAGCTAAATGCTAATTTAATATTCTTGCCATTCATCGATTTTTGATAAGAGATGTTGAAATGGCAATAAAAGTGTGAAAATGTTGCCTCAATATCAAAACATTCTGAATAATGTGAATAAATGAATAAATGTAAGTTCGAAGACATATTGAATGAGATTTGCATTTGAATCAAATTCGCCACAAATATCATTCAATTTTATGCTAATATCAAAAACAGTCCAAAGTTAGAGTGAATTGGATTGAAAACCGAAAAGGGTTTCTCTGAATCCGCTCTGAATATGGTGTGAATTGATCTGAAAATTGTATCAAATATCAGAAATTTTAAAAATTTTCTAGATTTCCAGAATTAGCTGTAAAACTGAACTGCATTATTGAGAATTTCCAAGAAATAAACATAGTTTACACAGGATACTTTAGAGATACTCATTCGTTTGATATTTGCGATTCTCAACAGTCACACAATTACTGATGAAAAGCATTGTTTACTCGAAACAAAAGAATTTTAATCAATTGTTTGCTTTTCTTCTCAATAGCCGGTCGTTCCGATCGTTCATCTATTCGTTGGTTACATTTTATTTATATTTTCCATCCTATCATTGGTTTTACTTCTCGTAACGCTATTTATTTTCTTTTACTTCAAGTAAGTCTTCAAACAAACATTCCTTTCAATCGATGTCTGAATTAATAAAAAGTTTGAAACCATTTTTATTTCAAATTATTTATGGCTTCAATTTAAGCCAACAAAATATATACGATTAGCCTTTTAACGGTCTTTCCTCAAATAAAGCCTAAGTTTTGACTTATCTGTTAGAAAAACATAGGTTACGCGAAAAGAAAGCCCTTGCCATAACACTATGATGACACTATGATGACACTATGATCATCTCTTGATAATTTACTTTAAACTTTCAGCAAACTTATCACTTATGTCTTTCAGTCAATATTACGAAACTTTTGTTTTGTTTTGATTGTCTTATCGTTAGAAACAGTGACTAAACTTAAGAAAATTCAAGTCATTCGTGAAATTACTGTATTTTAAGTGAAAAGACCCGAAATATATAATTTTAAGAAAAGATTATTAAGTGATGTCATTACGAATGAAATTCATTTTTATTTATCTAATTTATCAAATTCTTCTGAGAATATAGTAACTGAACCTCTTAATCAATTCCAAGAACATACATGCAAAATGAATTTATAATGATCAATTAGAAGCAGTTTATGAATAATTCAATAGAACTCTTGAGTTATCTCTATATTTCAGTTTCACAGCTATTATAGACATGAGTGTTATTCTCGAGTTTTTTAGTCATTAGGTTTTCCCTTCTCTCCAGAGACTAATTTTGTATAAGTTGTAGTCCAGATACTTTCAAAATGATTTAAAACTCATTAAATAGCGATTTGACAACAGATCCATAAACTGATCCAAAGATGTTTAGAATATTCTTTCATTGAATGTCAGTGGGGTTTACATTGTGATGAAAGTGCACTTAAAGTTCACTTCTCTGCCCTCTCTATAAGAGAATCGCTGCAAAAGTCCTTAACATTAGTTCGGAAGTAATTTATGCATTCATTGAACCATTTATTGAGTATTTCATTAAAATATATAAATTAATCGATAGTTTATAAGTGGTTGGAAATGAAATATCAAAAATTGCCAAATCAATTTTGAATAAATCACCATGGTTAATCTTTTATTGATAAGTACTTATACAACAGAGCTTTCTATGAATTTGCGTAGAAAACTGCGAAAATGACAAAATCAATATAATACTCATTTCACGAAAATATTTGACGTGATTTTGAATCATTGAAATTTCATTCCATTTTATATTCAAAGATGAGTTTTAAAAAACAAAACTTCAAAATTGATAAGAGCATCCAATTCCTGTACCCTCTTATCATTGATCCCGAAATTTCCAAATCCTTAAAAAAGTCTTTTTCTACGGAAAGCTCTATTGGATTACTATTTCAATGTAAGGAAATTCAAATTTATTTCAATCATTGAACAGTTAGATATCAAATGGAAAACATTTGATCCTTTTCTCAGAACTCAGTTTATCAATGGTTAGGTATTCCTATTATTTTAATTGTAAGCCTAAAAAAGTTTTCAAACATAACCAGAATTTCTTACTACATATCTGACTCAGGGATTGACTTTCATTCAGAACAGAAATCTCTTATCTATTGCTTGAAGTGAATATAAATTGCATTTTCTATGCCATGAGTTATGAGAATATAAATAACGAGAATTTGATTCAGAATAACAGCATTCGCTTTGAAATGATAGTCATGTGCTCACAATCCTTCACTAGTAGATCACAAATACTCTTCGTGTCAAACCTTATTGTTTTCATCAAAAATAGATTCGTCACAATAAATACCTAGGGAGTCTCTTAAACAATCATCAATGTTCCTCAAGCTGCCAAATTCCAAATTGACAAGAGCTCTTAAATCTCCAAGTTTGATCACATCCAGTAACATACAAGGAATTTAAATACTAACCTAGCTGATTAGAATAATTTTCTTGTTCAATTTTCCCTCTAAAGATTTGACTTTATTGGATACCATCCCTCTTAGGCTTTGATTATTTGGTTTTTATCCAAAAACAGTAAACATTTTCACAGGAAATCAATTTCAAAACGAATGACAAAAGAATTGAAATGTCTGTCCTCTAAAAGACTATTAAAATAAGAATGAAGATCAAGGATATAGATATTGATATTTTGCTCCTTAGAATAAAGTTTAACTTGCTAAATGAGTTTCTGATAAAATGTTCGAGTAAAGTGAGAAAGTTTGTTCATGCTTAAATTACTCTTAAAATTATTCATTGTATTCATAAATTTGAATAAATCATTAAATAATTTTCAGAACATTGATGTGTTCACGTCTTCGAGTGCACAGGAATCTGGTGGTGGCCCTCATAATACACTCGATATTACTCATTGTCATAAGTTTGCCCCCAATTTTCAGTTTATCATCTTATAGGGAAATCGTGAGTAAAACTAATTTAATAGAGTGAGCATGATGCTTCATTAAATGCCATCTCCAGGAATGGTTATGTAAATTTGTGGTATCACTAAAACTATACGCAGCCCTGGCCTGCATTAACTGGATGTTCATCGAAGGCCTATTACTTCACAGTCGTATCACAACATCCATATTCAGAAAGGATGCGCCCTTCAAACTATACTATTGTGTCGGTTGGGGTCAGTAATTATCTCTCACTACATGTCTGTCTAAGAATCTCATATCTTATTATCCAATCAATACTTATTTAAATGCATTGAAATAACAAACATTTTGCCAATTATTGTATCAGATTTACTCAATGCTAATATTGTGAGCGGAATAAGACTTCCTTTCTGTCATAAGAAGATTATTTCCCATAATTACAGCCATTATTCACTAAAATTTTGTCTTTTTTTATCGATTCATAATTTGTTCACAAATATTGAGAAAGTCATCAAGTACAGATTACTTACTTTTCAGACAAATTCACAATTCCAGTAGTTATGGTTATTTAATAATTTGATGTGTATTTAAGCATAAATTCACACCCGGCTCACATGTGCTGGACTATTGTTTGAGTCAAATTAATTCAAATTTCATTTAAATATGATTTTAATATTCTCTTCACTTTATATTTTATTTTTCGCTTTATTTCACTCAAATTTTTCTTTTTTGGCATTTTCTATAAAAGCGTCAAATTTTTCCTTTTTATTAAATGATTTAAACGAAAATTACATTTCATCCTAAATGGTGTCACACATATTGAAACCAGGGTTGGCCAACCTCTTCGTATAGAATAAGGAGTCAGGAGGGGGGTTGCCCAAATTTTGTCTACAGATCTAGGGGTTGTTCACAATTTGCTCAACAGATCTAGTATCTATAAATAGGTGTAACGTTAAAATTGTTTGAGCTTCGCCAAAAGAGAATATTCTAGATTTTTGTCAATAGGTAGGGGGTTTTGACCTGATCCCTCCCCTTAGCCGACCCTAATTGAGATCCATGCTTAGACTTTAGAATTCTTTATGACACTAAAATGCCGAAAATGTAAATTAGCCTAAAAATTCTATTTTCAACAAAGTTTACCACAATTTTCTGTTTTAAAGTTATAATTCGAAAGAAGTTTTCAAAAGTTTCAAATCACCCATTCATTGATTTTAATTTTCTAGGATATATTGACGATGTTATTGCAAAAAAAGTAATTGAAAATATCTATTGTACCTGCACATACTTGTGTTCAAGTTTTTCAATTGAACTGAAATTGATTTGATAGAATGTCTCTGATTAAAGTTTGAGAAAAGTTTTGTCTAGTTTTCAATTCCCAGAAGCTTTTGACAGAAGCAAAGCTCTGAGTTATTGATTGATATAATCCTCAAATTCATCAAAAAGTTATTCAATAAATTTTTGACATCCAATTACATGAGAGTTAATTTAATCTGAATTACGATTCAAATTTATTCTCTCGTGATGTTCAGTTAAGTGAAGGATCAATTTCAAATTGATTTCATAATTAATTAAATCTCAATGAGGGACTCAAAATATCTTGCTAATAGAATAATGTGATGTGAGTGTTAAATACTCAATACATTACACGTTTGTAATATTTAAATGCTTTTAAGGGATAAAACTTTCATATGAAAGTGATTGTATAGAATATTTGTAAGTATTACGAAATATTCCATATAAAGCACTTGGAAATGCACTTGCTCAATGCACTTGCTCAATGCACAATAAACACCTATGTCGTAGAATGGGATAAGCAACAAAATACTCACTAAAATAGATTGCAAGACTAAATTGATGTTAGAAGAGAATGACAAGAAATTTCAATTATCATTATATTTGCCCTGATCACATTAAGGAAATTCTAAATATTCTTATCAATTAGCAATCAGTGTTGTGTTGTCTAACAGCAGGAAATCAATAGAAATGTTTGACCGGACATACATACAAGACATTGAATGCAGGAATTGAGTTAATTAATTGATAGACTTTCTGTTGACTCATATGTTTGTCTCAAAACTGCTGAACAAAGGGATGAATCACTAAATAATCTAATATTACGATTGTTTCTCAATTTTATTCTTATTTAATGGCTTAGACTCGAGAGAAAACATAGGGATTGTTTACAAAGTACGTATGCAGCTGGGGAGGGGGAGGGATAAGCCAAAAGCGTATGAAAAGTATTAATTCAGGAGAGGGGTTAGTCAGGTATGTAAATACTGCAGAGGAGGGGATGAATTTCATAGGATAACAATTTAGATAAACTATAGATAAAAACATCAAATTAGGGTCCATACGTTTTAGATATTTAAAAGTTGGACATTCATTTGAAAGACAAGTTTTATTTAATTCCAAATGCTTACTTGGGAGGAGGGGGTATTTTGGTTTTGTACATACATTCCCATTAGTTCTGCGTATGATTTGTATTATGGGAAGGGAGGGGTCTCAGATTTGGTCTAAAACTGCGTACGTACTTTGTAAACAAGCACATATCAATCTTTAATCTATAGGACAAACTTTTTCTGTTTATCGCCCAAACATTAGAAACACTGCGATTTAGAGTCAATTGACCAGGGTGTTTACCAAGACCACGATTTAATATGACAAATGTCATTCAATTAAGAAATGTCTTTAAAGTAGAGTTGAGACCAAAATGATTTCTTCAATTTGGTATTAATGACAGTCATATCAAAATATTAATGTCTGTCCTCTTTATTCACACATTTAATTAGTTTTTGACACTTCTAAGGATAGGATTAAGAAATACAAATTATTTGTGTTTAAGGGGGTTTAGGGCAATTACCTAATTATACCAACATTCCATATTTTGGACAATGCTTATTCATTAAATTAAATTACCCACTTTAAATCTTAACAATTAAACACAATTCAACTAAAATTAAGATTTGTATTTAATTTATCTAGCATATTATAAGCTAGTAAATTAATCTTACATATATTTGACAACCCCTAATATCTTGGTGAAATTTTATTGGTTGACTCCTTTTATGATGTGTAAATCCCTAACCACCGATGACAGTAAGATCTTGATTAAACATAAGATGTTGGGCTGAGTTAACAAATTGATTGTGATATACATTAACAGAACTGAATAAATAAAGCAATTTGTTTAATGTTCAGTCAGTTTATGGATTTATAAAATGAGAGAAATCCTAATATTATTAATAATCCATTAATTTTTGCCTATTTATTGACAACAAATATTAATAAATCACTTTAGTCTTTGCCGACAATCACTCAGAGAAAGATCAAAGAGTTTAGACAAATATTCTAATAGATAAAGATGTCAGGTCATACAAATTTGATATTAATTCCTGGATAAATTTATCTCTGAATCAAAACAAGATGAGTTTTCTGTTGAAAGCAAATTGATTCAGACTCTTTCTATTTATATATCAGTGAATTCGTAGAAATTTAATTAATATCTAATGTGAATCGAATCGACTGAATATCATAAGTAGTGAAGAAATAATTTCATTCTTTTAATGTTTCAAATGTCAAAACTGTATGACATTTGAAGTTAATATACGATAGAAATGTTCGCCTCTATTATTGTATCGACAAATCATGTATTTTAATAAAACTCATATCTTGCTATCCGTCGGCTTCGGACAGAATAGTAAAAGAATTGTGTCAATAGAGTTCACAAAAGTGGGCAAATTCTTGAGGGATGTCTATTATATTATGTTTATCCTAGATAGAGAATCCAAATCAATATGCGATATCCTACAGTCCATATCAATCCCCTTTGACTCTTTCAAAGCATTTTTTCATTCAATTTATTCCTGGCTTTTAGACAAAATTCAGGAAAATTTCTCGCAATTGATTTTACTCTTCCAATCGAAAACCCGATAAGAAATGACAGACCTTTTTATGATCAATACCGAAGTCTATCCTATAATATACTTTTTGGGTCAAAAATTTCCATCAGGAGAGAGAGAGAGAGAGAGAGAGAGAGAGAGAGAGAGAGAGAGAGAGAGAGAGAGAGAGAGATAT
>JAQIWF010001799.1:0-10749 GCA_034694965.1 Ceratozetes gracilis
AATTCAAGCTTGTTAATATTTACTAATTATTAAAATAATATTTGTACCCTAGTCACTATGGTAATTTATTTAAAACTAATGATCTAGCAATTATTGCCATAAATGTACTTGTTGTATTCAATTAAGTTTCGCAAATTATCATGCTAATTGGCCGTTGTTTGTGCTCGTATAGTATTTCTAGCTGTATGATCAAAATTACCATAGCATTAGTGTAGTCGTGGCTTTCGATATGCACTTTATTTAGAGAACTGAATAAAGTGAATGCTAAAAATGCATTTATGAACACAAATTCACACACAGTATACAAATGTTAGGCAATTATTTCAAGGCTCTTATGTTTATCACTCCACACAACTCACTCTCTACTCTCACTCTAAACAATTTTTTGTGTCTCCCCTTTCGAGCCTTTTTTTTCCCGAGCTATCCTTCGTCACAAACGTGTATTTTAAGTCATGTGCAAGGTCTTTCGTAAAGAATCTCATTACCTTCTATAAAGATAACACGAAAACTTTCCCAGATTATTGTGAAAATAACGCTTTGAATTTTAATTAGTAGATTAATTTGTTAACCAAAGTGTTCATGGTTAAATCCGGGTTACTTTAGTTCAGGTTAAAAGTCTACTGATGAGGACATTGGATCTTATTTTAAATTTTTAAAGACAACAAAAACACTATTAATAACTGAAATTGTTATCAAATGGACATGTTATCTATGAGACCCTTTCTCTACTCATTACCCCCTGTGCCCTCCCCTGCATTACCAGAGTTTTGATTTATTTTACTGTTATTTTTTCATGAATTTAATTAAAAGAATTGCTTTTTCTATCGTTCAATGTATTTAACAAACACTCTATTAATTTAATAATTAACTCAACCTTTTTTTATTCTTGTAAATAATTTCTTTCTTGTCTCAATGCTGTGTAACTATCCCCCCCTCTCTCTCTCTCTCTCTCTTTCTTTCTCTGCCATTAATTATTTGTGGTTTTTCGACGTCTTATCCGTTTGGATGAGTTGTAGTCAAAGAATTTCCCGTTTTATAACATATTTTTAAACATAATTTGCTATCAATTTGTGAATAAATCCAGAATTTGTCTCATTTTGTAACATTCGTGTACTTTATTTATGGGTCAGTTCACAAACCAAGTATTTGAAGGTTGTCCCGAAGATAACAATCGCATAACAAGTGTTGGGGGAATGAGTTGCTTAAAAAATGGTCACAATTTTGCGGACATACCCCACTTTAGATGATTAGATGAGAAACCCATTAAGAAGTCTGTTTTCTATAATATCTCTCTTATTATTTGAATATTATTATTATTATTTTCAATATAAAACACTATATTTAAGGCAACCTTTTGTGCCAATCCTCTAATTTAATGAACTGATGTATAGAATAGATATAAAATTTAGATTTAAATTCAAAGGCAATTCACTAGGGCTCCGACTCTATGCAAAGCAGAGCCGGCGCTCAGTATTTAATGTATGTTTACTTCACTGAATCTGAAGTGAATTGAAAAATATGACAAACACTTGAGATATCAATTTGGAGAAAATTGAACAGAAGAACCAAGTTTATTCTTAGCAAGTGTTATCAATGCATTTCTCCCGGGCAGGCTAGTTGTTTGTGTGCAAGGTAGAGTTAATTTCACGGCTGATTAACAGCCGGCAGAGTTTAGTTGAGAGAATGAATAGAAGTATAACTTTTATTTCGATTCAAAAAAGCTTTTCAGATGAGTTTTATGTGAATTTGTGTTTACGTAAACACTTGTATAAATAGAATGATCCAGAATAGTATTGCGAGCTTTTTATACCCTGTCTCTAACTTTGATATTTATTTGTTTAGTAGTCATGTTCTGTGCTGTTTAGTGCCTCTGTACTATTGAAAAAAAGCCCAGAGTTGGCACAGAGCACTGGTAAACAATTGCAAGTCTATTATAATTTAGTGGCGGATTACCCGAACCCGCCTTCCCGAAACCCGACCCGCACCGTTCTCACAAACAATATTAGAGCTCAAATCACGTACTCTTTTAATTGATTCCTATTTAACACATTCAGTCCTTGACATTGAAAAACTGTTTTCTGTAAATAATTTTTCTTTTTATAATCACTTTATCTGATATTTACTTTTTTATGTTTAACTAATATATAATTTTAAAACGAGAAACTTATTCTGTGCTATAATCAGAAAGACATTGAAAATCATTTTTTTATTTATCGGTGTCTATGATATCACAAATTATTAGTATTATTACATTTTTTCACATTCAATAGATTTGTATAAATAAGAGCAAAGTTTGATCTAATTTTATGCGCATTTTATTTATTAAACACTTGATATGTTTTGAGATATTTTTATTCAAGCTCATAAAAAATCAGATTCAATTTCAATGCAAACTTGAGCTCAAGCCAGATCTGTTTACACGGTCGATAAAGCTGTCGAATTTAACCTTGCTCAATTTAATATTTTGCATTCAATGCATAATCGCGGGTTTGGGCCAACACTGGGCTAAACACTGCATAAAAGTAGCGTTTTTTTAGCGAAGACATTAAATTAATTTATTTATATATCAAATGCATAGAAATAATGCATTTCATTGTTGATTTAGTCGACAACAAATACCCGGGTGTTCCTCATGATAACAATCCTTATAGAATATAACCTCGAATCAAAATTCACGATTTGAATGATATTGTATTTGTTGCTATCAATTGATTAAAGAGTTATTTTTCATATGAAAAGCAATACATTTATTGAGAGACTTATTATTCCCTTTATTTGTATTATAACTGAAATTTAATTTTGCTTTGAATATGACTTTCGATTACGACATTCATGTAATGAAATTCAGTATCAAATCAAATGTTTGATAACTTGTTGTCTCATAGTGTTTGCTCGGAGTATTTGAGTTTATATTCCCGGATAAATAATTATTTTCTTCATTGATAATATCCATGGAGTGGTCTCTTAGCCTAATTTTAGCCTATTTTTGTTAGTTTAATCTTTTAAAGATATAATTTCACTTTTATCTTATTAACAAAATCATTTATTTGTTTGCTCTGGCCAATTTATCACATATCTATTGCCATATGATAAATTAATTATTGCAAAAAGTGCCCCTAATTATTTTAGATTTTGGTGATTTTTCAACATACACAAAATAAGCATGATTAAATCAAGCAATTCCCCTGTACAAACAGTGTCTACGTCCCAACAAGACTAACTTATCCTTGGTTGTTTTGAACTTTCTCGGCATTCCTCTAATTCAGAAAAAATTTGTTTAAAAAAATGTCACTTTTGATAAAAGCACATTTTTCTCAAACCTATTATTGTTTGAAGAAAAATCCAGAAAAATAAACATTCATTTCATCCTTATTTCAAAGTTCTGTAATTCAAATGTCAGGCATGATATGGGACTGAAATAGAAAGGAGTGTAGTTTCTACCGATTTTCGCATATTTGCATATTTGATATTAAAGTGATTTCAAAAGAGGGGAAATACCAAAACACATAACAATAACATTAAAACCAAGTTTTCAATTGATATGCATATCATAAGCACTTTAATTGATGAATAAATCAATCTTAAGAACCCAGTACTCACATTACACAGTACACAGTACCCGTTAGTCGGTCTCCATTAGTTAATCCATTCACTACCCGCTTAGATTATGAGTGCCGTATGCGCTCTGACCAAAAACTTAAAGACACAATTGTTATGCTAAATAAGTTCAGGGCTGTAATAGTTGTGCAGTTTTCTCAACTGTTAACTCATCGCGTAATTCAATTATAAACAAAACTACATAACATTTTCTGTTCTATTCATAAGCATAATGTCTATCATTATTATTGTAATTACAATCAAAGCTCTGGGATTAACGATAGGCATTCCATTCACCTCCTAATTGTTTGCCCGATAAGCGTAACACTATAGCAGGTGAATAAATAAATTATTGCCACAATGTTTAAGACCTGTTGACTATGTTTGTGATCTAGCTATAAAAATCAATATTTTTACACTGGTATGTGCAAGTTAATCCAGAACAAATAATAAAATTCATATTTTCAATTCTTATTGCTGAAATTAAAAGATTCTTTTTCTGAGATTCTCCTATTCAAAATTACAAGGTTATTCTTTGTTAGATTATCTTGTAATAACTGACGGAAAATGTGCAAGGTTAAATAATTAAGTGGCTTATTTTAAGGGCTTAATTTAGTTCTATTTTTCAATTAGTATAGCAAGGTAAAAGGTATAATAAAAGCAATTCTTTTCATCCATCACCTTGCACATACCTTCCTTTGAATAAAATGAATGATTCAAATAATTAAATAGAATTCTTGTCTATTCTTGTTTGGGAGTAGTGTTTGTGGGGACGGAATATACAATAATAAATAGCTGTGGAATCGTTGACTATATCCGTGTGCATACAATTGATGAGAGACTGCATTCATTGCGAGTCCAAAGCATCCGAACCACACTTAGTGTTGGCCGAGAAAGTGGTTTCGGAGGTCTATTAAAAATAATTAAATGTCAGTATCGCAGTGGAGGCAAACTTTTTTTTACGCCAAACCTTTTACAAAGAACTTCCGCTCAGTTGGAAAGCTGTACACATAAACATCGATACAGTACTTGTCTTTCCATTTAATAATCACAGCCATGGCTTCAAATGACTTTCATTTTGAACTTTATATTAGTCATCGGAACTAATTTGATATATGGCTGACATCGGAGCGAACCGTTCGACAACAGAAAAGTCAATTTACACCAATTATTAATGTGTTATCTGTTTTTCAAAGCTGTCGGCCCTTTATATCGGAGTGAAAACTCTATCCCATTTCAATGTATGAATACATGGATTTTATTTGTGACAAATTAGTTTTAGTTTAACCGCTATTTTGAGGAATAGTAGCCAACACTTGCAAGCAAAGTGTCAATACCCTAATAGCCCTTCCATTCAATGAATATATCATTTGTGAAGACACTAATGGTGTCGACAAGACTGAAAACATTTCTTATGTCACGCGTTCACTGCTTAGACTTCGATAAATACATTAACAAAATAGGAATTGCGTTTCAAAAGTGCGACAAATAATTGAAATGAATGATTGATTATTTTTTGCTGTCACACAGACTATTCATACAAACGCCTGACATTTCCCATATTAAAGGTTATTATTTATTCCATTTTTCTATCATTTATTAATTATATGTTTCTATTCGTAAGACATTGTCTTATAGACAGTAAGTTATAGATTTCATTGAGATTTGTTAAGCATTTCATTTGAGACAATGTCAGTGCAGAGGCTATAAAATGATGGATAATTCAGATTATATTCCACTCGAGTGTTAATAATACCAGTGTTTTGATTAAAAAGACAAATGAATTGTGAAATGTGTGAAACTCTCGCTTCAATTGTTACCGAAGTAACCGATTTATAAACATTTTTGTAGTCATTTTGTGAAAACATATGAAAAGCTAAACTCTATTCTTGATTACGAAACAAAGAACACTTTGAATAACTCAAACAATAATTTGCACCTTTTTCATTTAATGAGTCAATCAATTTTGCTAAATTAGACCTGGAGAATCCTTGAATGAAAACAATATAAAGCAATGGTTGAGTACCCAATTTGAACATATGATGAGTTCTGAAAGACATTAAATATGCAAAACAGAGTCCAAAGTAATAATAAGTAATAATAAGTTTGATTGCATTTCTTGTGAGAGAATCTCAATTATATGCAAATTCTCCAACATTTGAATAGAGGTCTCCAAACGACTACATTTGCAGCTGTCTGTCAGAGTCGGACAAACGACTCCTTATTATTTAATTAATACACAAAATATGTTCTCTTCTTATATAATAATAATGAGGGATATTGTCGTCTAACAGAGACTCTGCCCTAACTCTGCCCAAACTCTGCACTAAATCATTAGTCTTTCGCTAAATATAGTTAGTTATCAGCCATTCTTATCACCGTTTGTCCTAAACTTGTCAATTATTTATGGGTTCTCTCAACTTTTTCAGGCCATATATAAATTAACTCTAAGATGCAATTAACAAGATTTTAGCTCAAATTAGTGACAAACTTTGTACTCTTCACAAACATTTTAGATAATAACTGGCTCTCAATGTATCAAATTATCTATAGTTTAGGAGTTAAAAAACTAATTTTCAAACAAACAAAGTCATAAAATTTAGTTTTTCCTTCCCTTACACTTCTCCCAAATATTTATTGTCACAAAATAATCGCTTAACAGAAATAAAATTTAAATGAAACAACTTTTCTCACACTTATGAATATAGTTGCCATTTGTATGCATAAACATACCATGATTCAATGCATCCTCAATGTTAGGGATGGCCAACATTCGGCAACTATTCTTCACATGGCTGAATTTTGATCTATTTAAATTGACTATTTAATATTAATGTATTTGATATTTATACTGAACATGTTACTTTGTTGTTGCTTTCAATGTCTTGTATGGTGTGACCCCAGAATTCAATTATTGAGACCGCATTGAAATTAAAAATTAAAAACAAATTAATTTAGAATCGAGGCATATGTTGGGCTCATTTCTAATTATGATTTGCATCTAATCTCAAGATTGAGCCCAAATTGAGGCTATTTTTATGAGACGTTAATTACGAATTGAAATTTGATTCAAACAAAGTTAATGTTATATTCGATGCTATAATTAATAGCTAACGAATTGAGATCATAATGAGGTGATTGAGTGTCAATATATAATCCAATTAATAGAGGTTTTTGCGTGACTTCACATTTTTTTCGCTAATTATCTCTAAGTTTGGTCTTCTGGCGATTTTCCTCTGATATACCGACTCTTCTTTGCGTTTGACTCGATTTTAGTGATTTTTAATAACTTTTCTCTGCATTTATCCATCAGTTTCACACACCTGGCCTTCAATTCGGGCGCTTTGTTTGAAAACAAAATTAGTGAATATGAGAGCAAATCGTGTGACTCTTAACACTCATTACTAGTTAATAAAACACCAGTGATGAGCAACCTCACTACTACTAGTTAATTTTAATCTTTGGATCAGCTCCAGAAAATTGTGTAAACTTGCCAAATTCACAATTTATATTCTCATTTCTCTTTCAAATGATTAATACACACAAAGTATTGAGTTCTTTGAATTTCGGCAATCTTTTCTTTGAAATCCTTGGTCATTAATGCAATAATTTATTACCCATTGAATTTAACTGAACATTATGAGATTTACAAGACATGTAAATTTTTTCACCTTGAATATATGAAATATATAAATTGCGTGAAGAAATTTGGTTTAAACAATGCACTCATATATTTAAGTTCATAAGGGAGAGAGGGGTCATTTCAAAAGAATATGGTAGCCTTTCGAGAAGGGGAGAGAGAGGGGGAGAGAGAGAGAGAGAGAAAGAGAGAGAGAGAGAGAGAGAGAGAGAGAGAGCACCGGATAGAGAAGAAGGAGCTTTAAATTTTCAATATATGAAATCTTTGAGACTTTACGCCCAACGAAATTGAATTATAAGTTTTGTATTTTATTTAATGATAAAACTCTGAGAATTTGTTTGTAATAAAGAAGTGTTTTTCCAACGCTTTTCATAAATAAAATGAGTTTATAATGAATGGACACATATTTGATGAATAAAAGATTTGATATTCTTCTGGTGTCTAATGTGTCTAATGATGGTTCAGATGGCCGTTCATTACGGCATTACACCCTTAATGTCCATTTGAGGACAAATAAACGGCAAAAAATAAATTATACTTCGAGTTAATTATTTTCCGGAAAACATACGATCTCTTAATGAGAAGAGTGAGGGAAAGCACTTATAATAAGCTCGTCGTGTCTCTAATGAGATATCTGCGTGTCTGCACTCTGGTCTGAGTTACCAGCGCTCAAAATGTTTGCCTCACCACTGAATGGAGTGTACGATAGCGATGATCACAGCGACCGACCTGTCCATGGCTTGACTTCAAATTAGCAAATCTAAGGACGTGTTCGGCATTTGTGATCATCGACTAAATACTCTTTAGCCGACACTAACAACACTTCGAGCCGACAGCACAGGTATTATAGATATTATGGATGAGCCCTTCCATTCGACTGTTATTAAAAAGTGGTTCTGATATCAATTATATAGTAGTGAAGAATAATTTGCATGAATTGCATGGAGTGATCACATGGAGTGCGAGAACAGATAGCTCTCCCATAAACAATCACACCATTCGACTACCATTTTAATAAACCGGTGCCTCACAAGTCCTAAGCACTGGTCGTTAGCATCGAATCATTTTTCAATTGCAAAAAAGTCACTTTCATTCTACTCAAGGCTATAATAGTCTGAAATTCTCTCAACAAATACACTCTTTAATGATTGAAACGCTTTTCTCACTCTTGAGTCGCTCTTAAAATAATTTCAAGAGATTTGAAAAGACATTAAAACAATTGTCATGAAAATGAAATCATTGTGTATTCAAACCGACAACTCAGGTGTTGGAGAAACTGTACGAACTGTAGACCAAAGCCGTAGACCATAGCGTTGATTATAATAACACTAAAAGCAATAAAAATAAAAATAATTTTAGAAACAAAAACAGAAATTATAATAAAAGATACGTTTAATGTAAGCGATGGCAAAGTAGAGCCGAATTGCAATTATTGGTTGTTCTCTATTGTGCTCTAATGTACTCCAATGTACTCTATTGTTCATAAGCCAGACGTGATGTGACCGTCAATTGAACCCAGAGTACAATTATTACCCATAATATCAGACATTCATTTTAGTCCCTAATTCTGTTTATTGTTTGACCACTTTTTGCCACTAAAATCACTTTATTCAGTGATGACCACTGGCTTACCCTCACTTCCAACTCACAAATTTACAAATCATCCACTGATAGTGAGAAACATTGATTAATGAATTTACTTTAATCATGATTTTATTATATTGTAAAAGTTGTACTTGCTAGCATTATATGAAAATAACTAACTTTGCTTCCATGGTAACACAAGAATCGTGGTCATCTCTGGCTTTTATTGAAAGTACGACATAAACGTTTTGAGACACTCAAATGGATTTAATCAATTAGACCCTGACACAAAATTAATTATCTAAACTGCTAATTGATATAAACCGAAAATGTTCAAATTGATTAATTTTATTTACCACACAACTTTTTCATCGAATTAACTAGTATTTGAGGGCAAACTCTCTAATTTTGAAAGAAAGAAATAACTTAAGCCGATTTAAATGTAAATTAAAATGTTAAAATTAAGCAAAATTCCAGTTTAATCACCTTGCTAAAAAATGTTGTCTGATTTGCAATTTATTACTAATAAACATTTCCATTGCCTTCAAATTGTTTTCAATTCTCTAAACATTTTCACTTTTAGTGAAAAATCTACGCCTGACTTAAAATCAATTAATATTCAAAAGGAGTCCAATATTTTCTTTTCACAAATTTTCAATTTTTCAAAACTTATTTTTCTGTTAAACAATAAATTCTTTTAGTATTCGCCGGAAAACTAGTTTTGAATTTTCTTAACGACTTTCACGCCTTTTCTGATTATAGAGAATAAGAAAAAGAATCGTTAATTCGATTCAATTTTATTTGTATTAAAATTCATTTACTGATAATAGCCTTTCCTCTAATAAAGTCATTTTCCTGACATACAAACTGCAAACTAATTGATTTATCAATTTCTAAATTCTTTACTTTTTCTTATTTTCCCAAACGTTTAAATTAGAATTTAAGCCCCCATTGAGAGGTTGTGCCTCAATTCAAATATTTATTAAATGGCAAGATAATTTATTTCAATTGACCACATTCGATTTCTTATCGGTGAATTTATTTAAACACTATATTAAAAAGAAGGAGATAAATATCAATCTCATTTTAAAACTAAAGGCTGTACCACTCCTGTAAATTGTATGAATTACCTAGGGTATTACAAATTTAAGATATGGATAAAATTTTGGATGAGGTTTATGATAACAAAAAGTTAAACCAATGTATATTAATTTAAAATTCTTTAAGTTTCTAGTTACCTTCAACTCAGAGCTTTGATCAGTCTTGATAGGAGAAATATATGCCCTTAAATGGTCTTACAACATTTATATTGTTATAAATCAGCTAAATTTGTTTAAGATATTTTAGATTAAGTTATTTTAAGTTAGATTTCACTAAATTATGTTTAATGTATTCTTATGTAAAATTATGATTAAATTGCATTAATTTGCTAATTTTGTCCCATAATTCTGTAAGATAATAAATCCTTTGATGTAAGAATGTTACAATAAAACCTTCATCGCCACAGTTTTGAGAGACAATTTGGAAATTATCCCTTAAATTATTAGATTATTGATTAATCCAATGACTTGTTTGATCAGTTTTATTGAATTTATAAATTGAGTTAAAATTGTGATTAAATTTTAAAAAGGTTGATAATAAGAGGTTATAATTAATTACTTTTATAGAGGACTCAAAAGAAGTTGAAAATTAAAACCTAAAACTCAATTCATAAGTTAGTAATGAATTACTCCTCTCTTTGTGATTCTTAGAGTCGAGGACCTTGCACATACCTTCCTTTGAATAAAATGAATGATTCAAATAATTAAATAGAATTCTTGTATTTTACACAAGACAACAAGACTATTCTTATTTGGGAGTAGTGTTTGTGGGGACGGAATATACAATAATAAATAGCTGTGGAATCGTTGACTATATCCGTGTGCATA
>JAQIWF010001800.1:0-10748 GCA_034694965.1 Ceratozetes gracilis
GTATGACACAAACCTTGACCGCACAAAAAGCAGTTATTGTCCACTCCTCTCAAGTCAGTCAAATGGTGGCCGCTGTCGACAGACGACCAGAACCGGCGTTTGGCCTCCTATTCAAACCTCAATCACAGAAAATATTGTAAATTACATTTGTCTTATTTTTTAATCAAAAACATATAATAATGACCAGGGTGAATAGTCAGCATTATTTTGTCGATCTATCAATAAGGTGAGTAAATATGACATTTGCAGTACAAAAACATATCATTATTAAAGTGTAATATAATTTAACTGATTATAACCTATAAATTGTATTAATCATCTATTAGAACTATTGATCTTATAATTGCATATACTATTTGATGGTAAGGCATAGATTTAATGTATCATGCTTCAATTTATTTTAATAACTATTGAATCTAAAGTAAAGATTATCCTTGGACTCTATTCAATGTATTATAATTATAATAAATTGTGTAAAATCATTAAAATATTCAATGTACTTGTTCAAATTCAATCAACTTAATTCTAGTGACTCAAAAGTCTTTCAATTCTTTAATGAACTTTAATTGTTGTGATTAGCAAGATTATTGTACTTCAAAGAGTTGTGCTTACTTGTAGTCTCCCAAAAATTATTCAAACGTTTACTTTAAGCAAAATTAATGCAAAAATATTACTTTTTTGAGTCATTTTTATTGGTTGGAGACTATAATTGCTATAAAAAGTGTTAAGGCTATGGCTATGCAACACATTTCAAGAGCACTGTTTCTAAGCTTTCCATTTGACCTCAATTTGATTTGATATTCAATATGTGATAATTGAATTAAAGTAGAAAGGATTCAATTACTTAGAAATGCAAACTTGCTCATTTTGCAACATTCAATTTGATAGTGAAGTCCTAAGAAATGCATTTGAGTCTGGGTTTAATTGAGGCAACTTTTGCGATCAATGTTTGACCGGCACTTCAATTGTGATCCCAGTCAGTGCCAATTGAGGGATGAGTCCCCACATAATGCAGTGATAAGTGTAACAAATACTCACACATTGAGCTCACAATTGATGTAAGCCCTGGCCTGGGATTCATAGTATTCGTCGAATGAAATAAGAGTAGACTTTCCACCAATTATTGCAAAGTTGAGATCAAAGTTGAGGCAATCTGTCGCATAACACGTGTTTCTCACCTATTAGTGATGAATGAGTCGCTCTTCTAATCAAATAATAACTGGTTTTTGGTTTAAATGTAAACTCTTTTAGTGAAAGGCTTCTCATTAAGCATTGAATTTGTGGACACTTCACAAGCAGTCGACTCTTTGAAGCACTTCTCTTAAGTCAATCTTTTTTATGTTTTAATTAATTGCTTTTTAATTAAGATATTAAACGAAGTATTTGTGCCAAACATGAAATTGGTGTGACTTTTGTCAAATGAGTTCTCCTTATTTTAAGAGTTAATATAAATCAAAATCTTTTATTTATTGAAATTCTTGCTCTTTTTGGTCAAATTTTTAGACTTTTATTTTCTAAATTTTATTTTAAGACTTTTATTGAAGTGCTTTCACTCAATAGTAATAAAATTGTGGCAAAACTAATATAATAATAACTTTTTTAAAGTACTTTTAAACTATTTTACGGAAATTTGTTAAAAAAAAAGTGATTTAAAAGTGTTTCTCAACAAATCAGTGAAGGAGTCGATCGATAGAAGGCTTTCCATTGCATTGCTCTCCAATCGTCTCGCAGTTGGCAACCAAAGTAAGTTGACTTCCATATGAAAAGGGTCTGAATTGGGTGTAGTTTGTGGTTAAGTTGAGGTTCTTTTGTTGGTTAGTGAGTGAGGCGTTAGAGCGCAGGCAATCATTACATCATAGTTTGCAAAATGAATGTCACTCTCAGTGAAAGTCCTCACAAATGGGTATTAATTGCCATTCGATTACTATTTTGTGTTTATAAGTGAAATATTGAGTATATTTTAAATACATATTTATTTACGAAACAAATGATATTTTGAGTGAATTTATATTTTTATTAAATATTTTTGAAGCAAATAAAGCAAAACTAAAGTCCAATCATTTAATAACAGACGAAACAAATTGTGTGCAAAAGAAAAAGAGTTTAATATTTTGTTTTCAACGAATAATTTACTAAATATTTTGGATATATTTTCTGCGATTATTAGTTAAAAATAGTGATTAAAGTGGTTTTAAATCGTTATAAACTTGTAGTCAAATCGGTTGGCAATGAGTGCTAAAAGCGATTCCAATGACGGCATTGAAGCCAAAGACTCGGCTCAAGGCTCACAAGAGTCGGACCCCAATCGGCTGTCGGACCCCAAACTCATCGCACGGGTTCTCAACAAAATGTACGTTAATTTGCATTCATTTGCAATGATTTAAATCGATATTCAATCGCAATATAATTGACTTTTTCCTCACATTTTATTTTTCTCGCATTTAATTGATTTTTGGATTTGAAGGCCGTTTCAGATATCATTTAATATGACTTTCATTGAAACAAATCTGTGTCTTCACAGACACTATCTCTCAGTCGGACAACACTTTAATTGAATTTTAGTTATAATTAATTAAATTCGAGAAAATATTTCTCTTATTTGTGATTAAAATTCTTTACAATTGTTTTGTTTTTGTGACAACAGTTCCAACACTTACTTCACTGACGAGTGGTTAGAGACTCTCGAAACTGATCTGAAAAGTGAGGAAAAGATGGAAAGCAGTGAAGATATTCGTGAAAACGATTTGGAAGAGATCGTGGAAAAGATGGTCGACTACTATAAGGAAAGAGTGGGGGAAGAGATCGACGAAAGTCTTGTGCCAAAAGTCAAACAAATGCTAACCGATGGCGATGTCGACCAATTGGACCGCATTTATGATCTGTTACTCGGAAGTGCTGTCAGTGGGGAAGAGAAGGAAGTGATAATGAATGCAATCTTCGACTCGAGTGACAATACTTCAGAAGTGGCCGTCAATTGTCTTAAGAATTGCACTCAAACTCAACTGAAAGACTGTTCCGACGGAAACATAATTAATTCAAATAATTTGTCAGAAGAAGAGATTAACGATTCGACGGATGTCTTAAACGAAGAGAGCGTCGAAAAGACTGAACCGAACAGTGATATCAACTCGAATTCAATGATCTCTTGTCCTGACATTAAAGCCAAAGAATCCTTCGCTCAACAAATGTCTAATAATAATGATCTCCAAATTGAATTGAATAACAAAAATCAATTACTTGAAGAAAATCAGAAACTTATTATCGAAAACGAAAAATATAAGAAACTTATCGAAAGAATGAACAAAATCGATGTCCCGATCGTCGACCACAACAACGGCTCAAATGGCGGTACAGTCGAAGAGGTGATGGCTCTCACGAATCGCAATCAATGTCTCGAAAACGAAGTGATTCGACTCAAAGAGACTGAAGAGACATATTTGGTTGAATTGGCAGTCCTTCGCGAACAGCTCAATCACTCCAAGACCAATCATAGCGAACCATTAATTTGGAACCGGGACGCCATCAACGGCTTCTGTGATCGCGAATACCTCTACAAACTTATCATTAGGTACTCATCCCTTCCCTTCGAATACACTTTAACTCATTGTCTTCTTTCAGTCAACTGCTAATCGATGGTAACCAGAATGTGGCGATAAGTCTGTCCAATACTGTGAAGACTAAAATGGTTCCGCCGTCAGAACGGTTGCATCATTTGGTCGCCTTTGCTCTCAAAGCAGAGGGAGGTATGTATTAGTGGTCTATTGCTCTTAATGTTGAACTAATAGTGCCGTCTCTTAGACTCTCCATTGAGTGACGACAGTACTCATCCGATGAACTTAATTGATCTCGACTTTGACGCCGATCGTAACTCAGGTTCTTCGCGCGCCAGTCTTTATGAGACTTCGGTCAACAAAGAGTATTTCAGAGGCCGTTCCTTCTCTCCCGAGAGTGAAGTGATGACAACTTTGCCGCAAAGAATGCTGGATATGGGACGTATGATATCCAAGACCACAATTGCAGAGCAAATGCCGCCATTATCTCATGTGCAGAGCAATGACTCGATAGCCTCCCGTTCCACTCCCGATATTGCAATCTCTGGATTTGGTCAGTCAGTTAACAACGGAATGTCGGCTATGAGTCCCAATTCAATAGAAATGAGTGGAAATGTGAGCGCAATAGGGAGTGCGCCGTCACCTCAGTTGGACTTAAGTGATTACATAACACAATTGAATCTGGCTCAATTAATGTATATGAATACCAGTGACCCCTCAACTTCTGTAGCCTCCTCTTCAGCTAACACTCCGTCTCCCACTCCAATCACTCCTTCAGTGCCTTTGGAAAATGGACAGCTGTTTCTTAATGAAGCGGCGCTTAAAAACATCAGCCAATTGGCCAAAATGAGTGTTAATGAGAACGGACTCATTCCCCCAAACTCTACGTCTCCGACCTCTATGTCCTCAAATCACGGCCGAAGTCCTTCAGCCCAGGGATCGAAACCTAATGTAATGCAAATACGCTGTAAATTCGGTCAATTAGGCCAACAAAAGGGTCAGTTCTCTTCTCCTCACGGATTCTGCTTAGGAGTGGACGAAGAGATAGTGATCGCAGACACCAATAACCACAGAATTTGCATTTTTGACAAATCAGGTAATGATTTGCCCTTTGGTTGAACACAATTAACGGGAAATTATTTTTAGCCGAATTCAAGCATTCATTTGGTGTTCCGGGCAAAGACGAGGCACAGCTCTGGTATCCAAGAAAGGTATTAATTGAGACAAATATACAATAAATACAAATATATTTTGTTTATCAAAGGTTGCAATAATCCGAACCACAACAGGCAGTGCCAACGCAGCGCCCCGTTATGTGATATGCGACAGAGGGGCTGAACGCAGTCGAATGCAGATCTTCACCCGTTCCGGTCATTTCGTAAGAAAGATAGCCATTCGTTACATTGATATCGTTGCCGGTCTGGCCATCACTCCTAACGGTCATATCGTTGCCGTTGACTCAGTTTCGCCGACAGTCTTCGTAATTGCAGAGACTGGAGATCTTCTTCGATGGTTCGACTGTTCGGAGTATATGAGAGAACCGTCAGATATAGCGATCAATAATCACGAGTACTATATCTGTGACTTTAAGGGTCACTGTGTTGTGGTCTTTACAGATGAGGGGCAATATCTGCGTAAAATAGGTTGTGAAGGACTGACCTCTTTCCCGAATGGTATCGATATCTCCGACGCGGGTGACATTCTTGTGGGGGATTCTCATGGAAACCGGTTTCATGTGGTTGTGTTCGAT
Organism: Ceratozetes gracilis; assembly: GCA_034694965.1. Lineage (NCBI taxonomy): Eukaryota > Metazoa > Arthropoda > Arachnida > Sarcoptiformes > Ceratozetidae > Ceratozetes > Ceratozetes gracilis. The sequence goes on from JAQIWF010001800.1 coordinate 5,302, forward strand.
CGGAGCGGAACACTGATCAGTGAGTTTGAGTGTCCGTACGTTAAGGTTTCGCGTTGTTGTGGTTTGAAGATAACGAGCGAAGGGTATGTCGTGACTCTGGCCAAAAACAATCATCACGTCCTCATTCTGAACACCCTTTACATAATGTGAGGCACACGTCGTTCCGTTTAAACAAAGTTTCTGTCGATCAATACAACGACTTTAAGTTTCGTATATTTTTTAATTGAAATTTTATTAAATCCTATACTTTGGGTCCATATTTAGAAACAAAACAATGTTTTAGTCAAAAGCAATATTAAGTTTTTGTTATTGAAGAGCAATAACTCTGTCTCTCGTCTTAAGTACTTTTGAATTACTAGTTCTTAGATATTAATTGCCATTAAATCCAAATAATAGGCTTAAAGTACTTTAAATATACAACAAATTTATTATCAGTTAAACGATTAACAAAAAGAATATTTTAAGTGAAAATAATGAAAGAATTTTTTGAGTGATTTTAGAAAATGTTATATAAATGAGAATACATTTAACAGAAATGTTTAATAAGTTGTTTAACGTTACAATATTTACATATAATTCGCGACATTTATTCAATTACTAGTCGATTATCATTCAAATCAATATCTTTATCAATATTTTTATGCAATTTTTGTTTTCTTTCCTCAAATTTCCTTTTGCTTAACGTTTTTATTATTGAAAGCATAAGGAAATGATTTATTTTTTAATTATTTGAATATTTAGTTATTACTGTTTTTGTGAATTTATTAAAAGATACTCATATTTGCAAATCAAACACCACTTCACATAAGTGCCATTCAATGAATATTCAAAAGAGTATATAATTATTTAAGTTATTAGTGATCACATATTTCTCGAGTCTTCCCCACTTCTCGATAATTATTGTATGAAAGATATATCACTGTTTGTTTGATGACATTCCAAATGATTGTAATAAAAAATAGTGTATTTTTGAGTTGGATTTACTAGTAATTAGTTGTCTAGTCATCTGACAGTCAACAGACAAATCAATTTATAATCACAATTATATTATAATAACAGTAAAGGTGTGGATAGAGAGCAATGAAAGCAGGGTTTCCAACAATGTATTCAATGTATTGTATAAACCGATTGCAAATTCAAAGCTTTATTTTCACTGCATTTTTCTCTCAATTTTCTCTTCCTTTTTATTTTTGGACTTTTGTTTTGCTTTTGTAAAAAAAATAGAAAAGAATTGAAAAATTGAAAACATTTAGTCATTCGGTCCTAAAGTCATATTTTTCAATAGCGGGCCGTAAATAATATTTTGTTGTTAACAAAACTGTGACTGGATTTCAAAAATGAATGACATTTACTATAACTATATTAATCTAGTATTTAATTTACAAATTTCAGTAATTTTCTGATTAGGTGTAAATCTAATATTTTTGGTGCCCTTTTGGCCAACGATATAATATTGCTATTAATATATTTGTCTATATATTAATTATATTAATTATATATTAATTATAATTATTCTATCAATTGTTACACACGAAGACTTTGTGCCCTTTTGGCTCTCACTTATATATTATACTATTATTAAACGTTATGTCAAAAGTAATTCTCTTTATATTCTCTATTAATGATTACTATTATTATTATAATAATTATTATTTGTCTTATTTTTGTCAACTTTCCGAATGATACCATTTTATAGTATCGTTGAAAAGTATGAGTAAAACCACTGAAAATGATATTTTTCTCTATTATTCGACCGACACTTAGGAAAAGATGTTTAATCGATAAAATTTTTGATCTATTTTTGCTTAACATTTATTTTTCCATTAATTTTGTCAATTAGTCAATGAATCGTTATTACCGTTTAATTGATAATACAATCACTTATAACTGTTTACACTTTTATTTTTGTTTTATTATTATTTGGTTTACTTTATTATTAAAATTATACATTTTGTCGCCTTATTCTCATTGTATTATTATTATTATTATTATTATTATTATTATTATTATTGAATAAAGTTAAGGCACTTTAATTTTCTTATATCCCGAGTACTTTCATTCAATTATCCTTTGATCCAAATATGGAAAACTTTGAATAATAAAATGTTTCTCTATTTATAAGTTGATTTCTATGGCTTTCAACCGGTGTCCATATATTCTCTTAATTATTCTCTAAACCATTATCTTGGAATAAAATCTAATGATTTATTGTTTGTCTCTTATATTCAATTATGGTCTCAGATATTGAATATTTGATGCGAAGAAAAGGATTTTTTCCGAAATGAAAATCGAAAATAAGTTTTTTTAGTGAAAACTTCTGAAAATAGTTATAAGAGTTGAAAATAAGAGGAATTTTGACATATTTTAAAATAATATCATGTTTTGAAGAAACGATTTGTGCGGATAACAGGAGTTTGAACTTTAACTCAACGAAATCTGTTTTGACCCAAATTTAGTTAATTCTTTGGCTATTTATTACTTGAAATACAGTTAACATATCTTCCGATTATTTCATAACCAATTTTTACCCCATAACCAGTAGATAAACAATTGGACCAAATTAGCAAAACTGATCCCTTCTCTTAGCTGTCACTCACATATCATCCAATAGTAAATATAACTCGATATTCATTTTGAAACTTCAATTGAATTGATAGATCAATTGAATTACGTGATAACATTACACCCTTTCGTCAAAATACTCTTTTAGATTAAGTGATGAAATTAATTGATTTGATGAGATATTCTTTTACTGCTAATTATTGACTTAATTGCTCATTAAGTTAATTGCCTTTAATTGACTCATTTTTCTTCAATGAGTTATTTATTGTCTATTAATTGTTTAAAGAACTCTTAATTGTCTGACCATGCTCTTTTATATAATTAGTTTTGCTATTGTTGTGTATATATGGAATAATCTAGCTGAATTAGGACACACGAAAGTTATTCAAAATTGAGAGATACGTTGTCCACAATTTTGATTGTGAGCCCTATTATTAGGAACCTCTCAGCGATTCATAATTTTTATGAAACCAATCAGTTATTAATAGTTTGTCTGAAGAATATTTGTTTTCACTACCACTGAAATGTGGAAATAGATCAGAAGAACAGCACTGGCAAACAGCACTGGCAAACTGGTCATTCCACTTGATCACAATCACATGAGCTCTGGTGGGATGCAATCAGATTCTCGCTCAGGAGTTATGTAATCCTTCACTAAATTCTATTCTTATGTTTGGATTCCGACTGAGAAAAATCAAAATATTTTGAGTATTCATTAAGTTTTGTGATTTAATATCGATTAATGTTTTGAGTAAAGCGTCAGTCAATTGAATATTAGCGTCAGATTTGCTCAATGATTGCATTGAAAATAACACCTTTACCTCCACTATCGCTAAGAACTACTATTTTTACAATCGATTCAATTGAGTGGCGAATGGACTTTAAGTGCCATTTCGATGAACTCTATTTCAGAGTTTGATTGACTGACGGCTAAAAAACTCAAACCAAGAATAATAATATTATTTAGTTCTTATACAACCATTTAAATTGTTTAGAGTTTTCTTTTTATTTTCATTACATTTTATTGGTTTTCATTTTTTGCAACTTTTGTGAAGTGATTCCTCCGAGCATTTGATGCATTAATTTTGTGCCATTCCTCCAGTTTTCATATTTTCATTAAGACATTGGTTTGACTTCGATTCGCATTATTTGTTTGAAAATGTTTTATAAAAACTTAAATTCTTTAGTGAATTATATGAAATGTTTAGTGATTTGTATCATATCTGTGACGTCATTCATCAAATGTCAAGACTTCTTCGGAGGATATTACAGTTTTTACCCCCAGTATGCACATGACATACCAGCACCTCACCATTACTCTGGTCCCGTACCATTTGGCCTTCCTATGGGTGGCTACTCAATGAATGGTAGGGGACCAGCATTTGGACTCCAGGCATATGTTGTGCGCGGAGTGATTCCTATGCCAGTCGTTCAAAGTGTTTCAATTGAACCTCAGACCAAATTCCCGACTCCTTTAGAATACATCAAAGAATTCGCCTCTTTTTTCAAAATATTTCGATTTTTCAGAAGAAGATGAATACAATCTATAGTTTAACACATTTTATAAACTATTTAAAGTAATTTAAGTTTATTCCTATTTTTTTATCATTTCATTAAATCAAAAGTAAACTCATTTTATTGTAATTTATTGCTTTTTAATGGAAAACTTAATTAAATAATTCATTAAAAGAATTCATTTATAGATCGTATTTTTAATAACTTGATGACCACTTTAGATATTATTTAAAGGCAGAGATGTGCAACATTTGATCACACACCAATTATCATTTTAGCAATTTAACCCTGGCTTCATTATTTCTTGTTATTTCCCATATTTTTGTGAATTTAGGAAATGAAAAGTTAAATTTAAAGTGAAAATCAATTTATAGACCAGTTATCGTGATTTGAATTTTATTTTCCCAATAAATCTATGAATTCTATAGAATAATATTTCTATAAATGCATTGAAAATTGGAGTAAAATAATCAAAAGAATTGTAAGGAAATGATAAATTTTAGAAATACTGTTTGAAAGGCTATCATTAACTTGTCAAAATTTAGAATCTAACTTGTACAAGTGATTAAAGTTTTACTGTACTAGATTGGTGTACATCTCTGTGTTTATATATCTTGTTTTAATATCTCTTAACAAATAATTAAAGAAACAATTAAAGAGCAGAAGAATATATACGAGAGTTAATGCAAAAGATGTTAAAGAACTTGAGATTAAATTTTATTTCAATGACCTCTTTCTTAATACTCGAAGAATAATAATTTCAATAATAATAATAATAATAACTTATAATAAGTACTACTTTTGTCAAAACTATATAACTTATTGGTATATACGATGTGTTTGAATCTTATATATGATTTGCATTACATTTAGATTCACTTCTTGTCTGATAATAATTTCTATGAAATATTCATTTAAAGATATATTAGTTCTTAAATCCAATTTGGGGTCAAAGTATTGGAGAATAAGTTTTCAAAGAAAACAAATTAAGAATAAAATGTTAATTCATTTACAAAAGTTAGTCAATCACTGGAATCGAAGGCTGTTATTCCAAAACCTCTCTCCAATCGGTCAACAAAAACATTGGTCATATGTGGCCAAGGATGGCCAAGGTCCGAGGCTCTAGGTTGGAGTTTTCAAAAATGTTTCTAGGGAGAATCTAGGGGAGGGCGCCAAAAAAAGACGCCATTTTATTCCATAATATACGTAAAATAACCGTTTTGTAAAATATCCAAGAAATGGCCTACACCAGGGATGGCCAAGGGGGGGGGTCAGACCAAAAAACCCCCTGTCGGCAAAAATTTTGAAAACCCCCCCTGTCGCGAAAAAAAAAATTTAACATTACAGGGATACCCCCTCCCCCCCTGCCG
>JAQIWF010001801.1:0-10743 GCA_034694965.1 Ceratozetes gracilis
TATTTAACTTATAGTTAATGGCATTGAAAGCCAGTTTAAACCAGAACTAATCAGTGTTCAGTGAATAAATCAGTGCTATCAGTGAATCTAAAACTCAGTGGAACACTTTATTATGTCCAGTGCAAGTTCCAGCACAGATTCAAAGCCAAAGCCATCTGAACCCTGCAAACACTGTAAAGCTTTCGGCACAACCGAATATCATTGGAATAACGAGTGTACTCATCAGCCAAAGCCATCCGAACCCTGCATATATTGTAAAGCTCGAGGCAACACTGAATTTCATTGGCATAGCGATTGCATTCACCGACCAGACTCACCCCAACGCTTACTAGAAAAGGTCGAATATCACAAGCAAAAGGCTGTCAAAGACTTTCGTCAAGGACTCTTTTTAACGGAACAGAATTTCCCCGCAACAGCAAAGGATTTCTACACACGTGCACTCGAATCCGCAGAGATTGCAAGCAAAGGCTCAGAAGCCCTCAAACAAATTAATTCTCAACAAATCAAAAATAAATCCAGAGATCTCAATAAACTTAACAATTAAGAGATCTCTTATTTATTAAGTGCTGTGTAAATAAGTGTCAAACAGTGTTTTGTTTACATTTGTGTTTTGATCTATGTTTCGCTCTCCAAAAATCAAAACCGAAAACCAACCAGTGACCACCACAGCCACCACTACACAAGTGACCAGTTCTACAACTACTACTACCACCTGGCCAACATCTTTAACCTCAATTATGACTACCAGTACACCACAAGTAGTAATGCCATCAAAACAGGACAAACTCGAGAAATATGACGGCAATAACAAAGACATTCGTGTCCAGACATGGCTCAAACTATTTGAAATGCACACCAACGGCAAATCAGACGATGAACGCAACATCGCTCTCATGTATAACCTCAAAGGTGCCGCACTTGAATGGTATGACGACGAGATGGCAGGTCAAAATCTCTCCTGGTCAGACACCATTGAGAAGATGACCCGAATGTTTGGTTCCGAATCCTGTCACCCATTAACAGAAGCCAAGAACATGTGGCTCAACACCCGCACACAGACCGTCGATCAATACTATCGAGCAAAGCTCCGACTTCTTAACCAGACCAGTCTCTCTATTGACGAGAAAGTCGAACTGCTTACAGATGGACTTCCACCATATTGGAAAGTACCACTGGCGCCTGTTTTCATCTCATGTCCTGAAGAATGGAAACAAGCCGTTCAGCGAATTGAAGCCGCACAATCCAAGGCACACCACAAGCGCGATTCCGATTCCGACCACAAACCAAACAAAGAACAGACTCTTACCGCAACCACTGAAAACAAACCAAAACCACCTGGTCCCTGTTTCCACTGCAAACGTAATGGTCAGATAGTTTACCACTGGGTTAGTGATTGTCCGCTCAAACGAAGCAAACAGACAACTCAAGACCAAGCGGTACCTGTCTCACCAACACCGGCATCAACACCAGACATCGAAGAGTCTCAACACATTACAGCCAATATCAACGGTTCACTAATTGTAATCCCCGTTCTGGTCAACTCTACTCCAATCCCCGCTCTTATAGACTCCGGAAGTTCAGTGACCATCATTTCACAACAATTACAAGAATCTCTTCAGATTCCAATTGTTCCTAACACCTGGATTACTTTACACTCACTCACCAACCCGATCCAAACAATTGGCTGCATTGCCGCAAATCTAACAATCGATGGCATAACACACACTGTCCTTATGCACGTCGTTCCCAAAGCAAGACATGCACTTCTTTTAGGCATAGACACTGGAAAGCGATTTGGACTAAATATTGACCTAAACAATCGCACCGTTTCCGCGTGTTCAACCTCTCAAGAATCTAATGTCCTCACCGCGACTGAATCCGAACCTACAGACCAACAAACTGTCTCAATAGACGACTCTGTCCTTCACTCCGCAATTCAGACCACACCAGTGAAGACAACCAAAGAAGTCTGTTGTTCATCACCGGTAACTAACTGTCCAACAGTCCACCACTCAGTTGCCAAAACCAACACCAATTCTGACTTCAACGCAAAACTCCTTCAAACAGTTTTCTCTTTCACTCGGCTCTACACACAAATTGCGACCTCAATCTCCGTAATCACTTCCACCGCGAACCTCAACTCAACCACTCAATGTCTGCACGTCTCGCACACACCACACACCACAACTCAACCCCAACTGAGACACAGCATTGAAGCCACTCAACCGTTCGCACCACAACCTCTTACAGAGCCACCACTTCCACTCCAAATCAATAACTGTTCCCTACAGCAATTTCAAAATCAGAAGGAATTCCACAATTGGTTTCCTACACTTCCTAAGATCACACCGCACACAACACCCTCAAACAAAGCCAATCCAAAGACCAACCCTTGTATTCACGTCCCGTTCATTCTTCAAGCCAATGGACCTCCAATCCGAACAAAGCTTAAAAGAATGGACCACGCGTCTGCAGTCAACACACGTTTCCGTCAACACTCGGTTCACAACCTCGTTTCGGTTTGCGATCCCACTACAAACCTCATCTCAACCGGGGGGAAATGTGGGACAACACCTTGATGGTGCCAACAAATACACATCTCATTGATGAACTCGCACTGAGTTTTAATTAATTAAAGTGTTTTTCCAATAAAACTCATGTCTTCTGCTCATATACTGAGCCATATAATGGATTTTTATATTAAACTTAGAGTATTGTTATTAAATACCTCATACACTGACCACACGTACAGTACTCACTGTTCGAGTGCTGACAACAGTCACGTAAACCAATCTCACAAACAGTATATAAGACTCTCTGCAGTCCTAGCAATTTATGCATTACTTTCTCAGACACGGTTCTGAACACTTGATTTTGTAACACTTTTCAAGTCTTTTGTAAATAAAGTTATTTTAATGTAAACTCTGTCCACCAATTCATTCAGTTCCTGACCCGTTCATTGAAGCACTTCTCTCAGAAGAGTAAGTCTAAATGAATTAACTCCGACTAACAAAACACGGCATCACAACACAATCCTCCCACAATTTACCAATGAATTGTGTTAATTGTTTACCATTTATGATAAACACCCGAATAGTTTAAATTTATTCCCTTAAATCCGTTCCCTTAAATCAGTTCACTATTTAGTAGAGTCAGACCTCTACCCTTCATTGAGAGATCTAAGCAGCTCTTAATCAATATTTAGTTAATCTATTTCACACCTCTACCCAAACTCAATCATATTGTAGCGGTTGTTTAAACTTTAATTAGTACTCCCGTTACATTTGGCGCAGTCTTCAAGGATTTCAGAATCCATTTAATTTAATTCAATTCAATTCAAACTTAATATTGTAACGACAACCCGCCTGACTTTTCAATCATTTCTAAACCATTCTCTGGTCATACATCTGACCAAAAATTCTATTTACGGCAATTAACACTAAATTCCAATTCAATCAATACTTTCAAAGTTTTTCAATACTAATCAGTGTTCAATGTATAAATCAGTGCATCAGTCAATACCGATGAACACTATACAACCAATCAATGGCCGCATCCATTGGCCACAACTATTCATTTGCCACTCTATTGGCCACAACTATTCTTGGCCGCACCTATTGGCCGACACCATTCATTGGTCGCATCTATTGACCACAACTATTCAATGGCCGCATCCATTGGTAACAACCATTTTTTTGCCGCACTTAATGGCCGACACCGTTCATTGGTCACTACTATTCTTGACCTCATCTATTTACCGACAGCATCCATGGCCGCATAGCATTTATTGGCCACACACAATGACCAAAGCCAACAATACAACCAATACATCTCTTATTTATTTAGTTTGTGAATATAAATAAAATTCATTTTCTGTGCTTCAAATCAAAGTAAACTTTTATTTATTTGTGACCAACAAATCAAATCAATTCAATTAATGACCAATCAATCACTCACTTTTTCTGTGCAATCATTTTGTGTTACTCATCAACAACAACGAACGCAAGTTCCACACCCGTCAACTCAATCCAATCAACCAAACCAAACAACTCACTTCACATTGAACAAACAGTTCAAGAAGTGTAGCACACATTCAACTGGAAATCACTTTCCACACAAACATTATGGATGACAAGATTGTCTTTTCGGCTCAGCGGATTCTTTCCCAATCGATGCCCGAACAATACATTCGAACCCATCCATCCACCAACCACTTTCAATGGACGTACATTAGCAGCGACCTGGAACCAGCAGACTCATCGCCATGCTGTGTACTCATCCATCGAGAGACGCTGTGACGCAAGTTAACCATACCGGAAGCAGCACACAACCACAAAACAGGACAACCAACAAATCCTTCACACCACACATTTTGAGTCAGTTGTCACGGAGGTAAGCCCGGTCACCAAACGGTAAATCCTAAAGCAACACTCAAACACATTAGTCACGGCAACACCCACGTCATTGTACGACACTTCATGGTCACGAAGGTAACTCCGATGAAACAAACGGTAAACCCTGAAGCCGTGTCAGACAGAAGGTCAAACCGTGCATATCACTTAACTCAAAAACAATAGTTCTCAATCAAACAAACCTTTGACACATCATCAGTTCCCTCACCTCACTTCAGTTGCCAAACACAGAACCATAGGCACTAACGGCATTCAACCGTTAAACACGTGTTTATATTGTAAGTGTAAACACCAAATGCCATCACAAGAGGTCAACGTCACCAATCACTTCAATCAAATCAAATCACCGCACAGATCACACCACACCTCAACCACTGGTCACACTTTTACAGTTGTCAATACAACAACTTTTTATTCGGCAAATCTACAGCCGCACCAATTTTACTCAACCATTGGTCACTCAGCACAGACACTCACTTTATGAACTATTCCTGGTTTTAAACATAGATAGCGAACTGGCTCACACCTAAATTCTTCGCCCAACTCCGTGTTTATATCCATGACCATCAGTTCTCACCACGACTGAAAACCGATCCTACAGTCAAATCAATTATCAATCCAGACTATATTTTTCACACCGCAATCAATCCCACAGTGAACTACAACTCAAACACTTAATGTCAGAACGTCTCGCAACACACACCACAACTCAACCCCAACAGAGACTCAACATTGAGCCCACTCTACCGTTTGCTTCACAACCCTTAACAGAGCCACCACTTCAGCACCAAATCAATAACTGTTCTAAACAACAATTTCAAAGATCATACCACACACACCACCGTCAAATAAATCCAATCCAAAGTCAACCAATTTTATTCACGTCCCGTTCATTCTTCAGGCCGATAGACCTCTAATCCGAACAAAGCTCAAAAGAATGGACCACGCGTCTACAATCAACACCCGTTTTCAGTCAACACTCGGTTAACAACCTCGTATCGGTTTGCATTCACACCACAAACCTCAGCTTAACCGACGGGAAATGTGGGCCTACACTTTGGTGACACACAATGAAGTGTTGCTCACCAAAGCACTTACAATATTTAACAATCAATTTCTTATTCAGTGACTTATGTGTTATTCAAAGCCAATGAGACATTCAATAACTTTTACATTTAACTTAAGGTGTTTAGCATTAAAAACCAGATAATTCCAGTTATTTTCCAATAAACTTATAGAAATTGTATTAAACTCATAGTCTGACCGCACGTGTCGTATCTCATTGTTCGAGACTTCACGGCCGTCACGTATACCAGTATTTTCAGTATATAAGGCTGTCGTTCAGCCGCTATGCTATGCATTACTTTTTCAGACACAGCTCTGATCACTTGATTTTTGTAACTCTATTCTAGTCTTTTGTAAATAAAGTTATTTTAATGTAAACTTTGTCCACCAATTCATTCAGTTCCTGACCCGATCTCTGGATCAAACTCTCAGACGAGTTAGTGAAAGAGATTTAACTCCGACTAATAAAAACACGGCATTACAACACAATCCCATCATTTAACCAATGAATTGTGTTAATTGTTAACCATTTATGATAAGCTCCCGAATAGTTTAGATTCCATTCTCTTAAATCAGTTCACTATTTAGTAGAGTCAGACCTCTACCCTTCATTGAAAGATCTAAGCAGCTCTTAATCAATATTTAGTTAATCTATTCCACACCTCTACCCGAATTCAATCATATTGTAGCGGTTGTTTAAACTTTAATTAGTACTTCCGTTACAGTATTATAACATTTAAGTAAACTTGCATAATTTTTTTTAAATCTGATAATCAATGGTTTATCAAAAAAGTTTATTATGTAAAAGTTTGTAATTGTTTTTATACCTTAATTATAACTTAAATTGTACATAATTTAATTTATTTTAGATTTTAATATTTTCTTAAATTTGACTTGAGTAATTAATTTAATTTTCAAATTAAAAATTACATAAAATAATATTAATGCCAATTTTAAAATATAATAGATTATTGAACCCATTTCTAAAGACACCTGCTAAAGAATTCAAAGCATAGCACATGTTATCTATTAAACATAGACAATAGGGCTAATTTCAGGTATTAATATAATCAAGATAGAAAATTGAAGCTATTTAAATAGTTAAATTAGCAAGATCATTATTTTATTTTATTTTAACACATTTAATTTGTGCAAGTAATTTTATAATTGATAATAGGTTTTAAATTGTAATTGTTAAATTTATATTGATTCTTAAATACTAATTATAATAAAGTATATACCCTGGTAACATTCTATGAAAACTAAACACTTTTGCATTTTATTAGGACCTATTGAATAAAAGCTATTTAAGCTAACTATTCATTTGAGTTCATATTTTGTAGAAACTAAACTTTAGGTTCTTAATTTTCAAAAGTAATTTTATAACCTTAAACAAATAAGGAGATGTATGGAAAAGTTTTGGTTACTTTTATACTTGCTTGTATTACTGTGGAAATATTGCCAGCTCATGTTATGGGTATGCGAACAGTGATTATAATTTGGCATAAATGTTATATTTGTCCCCATTAGCGCCAAACGGGAAATGTGATCTTGGTTATTGCAAGGACAAGTGTTTTGCGGATGGGTTTGCTGAAGGATTCTGTATTAAGCATGATTGCCAATGCAGAGGACAGCCTCTTAAAAACAAGTGGATTAATTCAGAATATTGTAAGTAATATTTTATCATTTAAACCAGAATATACTTGAATATCAGTTAAAATTTCCCCTTTGACAAGGGGATTTAAAAAATAATTTGTAATAGATTAAAACATTACATTAGTCATAAGAATTAATGCTAGATTAGTTCTTTTAAATAAATAGCATATAAATAGCACGCTCATGGAAAATATCTTATGAATCACACCCTCTGTGACTCTCACACACTCTCTATGTCAGGTTTATTCATCCCTGGTTTAACTAATAATGTTAATTTTACTTGATTATCTTAATTTTCAACTAGATGATGGATTATGTAAAGAAAGCGAAATAGGCGGCTCTTGGTATTGCAATGAGGGCTGCAAAAGGGACATGGGTAAAAGTGGAAAGTGTATTGGTTATGGCAATTTAATTAAATGTCTTTGTATTTAATACATTGCATAAAATTTATACAAAGAAAATAAATTTTGAAAAGATATGTTAAAAGCTCCTTATTATTATATTATTGTCATATATCTTCTTATTATGAAGGTGGGGGTTGGGTTGGACGGGACAGGGGGCTTACACAAACATATACCCAAAAAGAAACAAACTAAAATTTGTAAATTTGAGGTTAGTCTAAAACTTAACCTAGATATTAAGGCAGCAATGGCAAGGAAAATATGCTGAAACACTTTGAGGTTTGTGTTGGGCAGAACCCCGCCGTAGATTTAAGACTAATTGAAGCAATGAGAATACAGTCGGAAAATCATCAAGTTTAACAATACTCAAATAAAATAATTAAACATGTTTAGTCAGAATAAATTTATTAATCAGAAATTCCACATGAATAACCTTCCATAATATTTAATTATGCTGCTTCAGGTTCTGGTGCAGGTTCAGTCTTTCCATTAGTAAGTGTGCAAATGCATCTGGGACCCTCGCATTTTCCAGTATTTCTCTTTCGGGAAAGGCAATACTTCGCGCAGTACTTGTTCTGGTCAATTACTGTCGCAATGCCAGGATATCCACCTTTCTTGCACAAATTGTCAGCTCTCTTCAGCCCTAGACATAATAAAAAGTACAAGTCAATTTTAATTACACTTATATTAAATTAAATTATTTACCACTCCATGGATTGAGACCTCTCTTCTCAATTCCTGTAAAATTGAATTAGGTTAATATATAATTAAATAAACTAGTTATAAAATAAAAATCATAATTTATATTCAACTTGTCTATTGGGTAAATATGAATTTAAACAATCAAGAATAAACTCACGTGCTGAATAGACAATGGCCAAAAGCGCCACAAATATTAAAATTGGCAATAATTTAATGGTCATTTTAATCAAGATATAATAATAACTATATTGTTAGTGATATCTAAACAGATGAATTTAAAATAAAAATTCAGTTGCTTATATACACAAATTTACCCAGTCTATATATGAAAAAAACATTATTTGACAGGAATTTCTTTCTCTACATGGAAAAATGAACTCTTATAGTAATTAATGTCTACCCCGGTTCATTTAACTTATAATTACCTTGATTGTTTGACAATGCCTACTAAAAAAGCAATTGTAATATAAAAAACCTCTACTATTTTTCAAGGTTATCATTTTACCATGCAATGAAAAGATTATTTGCTAATAGTTAGAAATAATTACACATCACATTACTATAATGTAAAATTCCCATTGATATTTAATAATCTTACAAATTAATTTGTTTATTGGGTACATTTTATCTTAATTTATCACTAATTTACCGAGCAATTATTAAATTATTTGATGATTACAGGGAGTTTTAAGTTTAGTGTGGAAAAAACAATGGCCAAAGGGGTATATCTAATAATAATAATCACCTAGCTTTAGCTCATATCTTCTCAATCCTTTTAATTTAAAGCTTCTGATTAGATGAAAAGATTGTCTACTCTTTAGAGTTCATTCTGGAAATTATAATCAGGGTACTTAAAATTTTCATTGGAATATGAATTTAATCTAATAATTTATATGGTTTATTATCTACTAATTTCTAGAACAATTATTCTATTTGATTGCTATATTTTAATTGCATTTTATACTAGTATAAGTAGTATAATGACAAAACTATTTCTAATAAACAGGGTCATTAATTTAAAAATGCAATAATATTTCTTAAAATAAATTAGAAAATTCATTAAGTTGATTGATTGATGCTAAAAATTCAAATTTAATGCAATAATATCTTTTAAAATAAATTTGATAAATTATCATGTTGATTGATTGATGTAAAATATCAAAATTATTTTTTGTTAATATTTAATAGCACTTCAATTTATATAGATTTTATATTTGGGTATAATTTTTGATACGAGCAAGATTAGAAGGAACTTTAGTAGTCAAGACTTGAACAAAATGTCCGATAAATTAATACTCTCCAAGAAATTGCCTTCAAACTTGATAATCCCTTTGGCGGACAGTCATCTCTACAGAATCGGTCTCTCATTATATGAAAGCAAATCATTAATTCAGAGAAAATGGTATTTCTCTCCACTTTTGGTTACATCTATTCTGTCCCTACAACTCATAAGGAGTATATTTTTACTTCTCTATGATTTGGGACAGTCTTATGATTATCATTTAGTTATCGGTAATGCAGCACATTTTGTGGGAGCGAATGTTATATTTAATGTATCATTGGCTTTAGTAACTTTATTTGCTCTTGGTTGCCAAATTATTAATTTTTATAATAAAAGGAAAGGTATAGAACCAACTGATTTGGGTGAATTTCAAATGATGGCCGGTTTGCTCACACCTCACGATATTGGGCTCAGAGATCAGAAATCTGTACAAAAACTTATCACAATATCAAAGATACTTTTAAAAGTTTCAAAAATATTTACCATCTATCTTCCCATCTCTGGATTTTTGAACGTGAATATAATCTTTGCATTGAAAAGAACCACCTTCATTCCAATTATAGCTAGGTTGCTTGGAATCTGGCATTCATTTATATATGCAATTTATGTCCACTATCTCTATTCAATACTCACCTATCAGTGCACTTATTGTATAATTATTACATATTATCTTAGATTAAAATTAAGGGAAATTAACTCAAGAATTGGGGCAAAAGTCAGACAAATATTTTCTGTATTTAGGGATTTGAATAAAACCTATAAAGAGATCGATGAATACGACACTAACTATTGGTCAAAGTTTCTGATATTAATTTACTTTACTTTTATTTCATTAACTGCATTCATCGTCTTTATGTTTGCAATTATTAACCTGGGAGATAGAAAAGTGCGTTTAGATGCATTTTTAAAATCTAGTATTTATTTAGTTTTTCTTTCCCTGATATTAATATTTTCGTCTAAACTTTACTCGGAGTCTAAAAATACTTATAAATTATTGTATAAATATCTGCACTATCATATGACTAACCTATGTGTAAAGATTAAGGTAATTTATTTTATAATTAATAATTATTAATTATCAATATATTCCTTTATTTTCTTTTATTTTTTACCAGGTATCAATTTTCTTGGAAAGAATTGCCACAAATCAAATTGGCTTTCATTGCGGACCACTATTTATAATAAATAGTATGAAAGGGTTTGAGGTAATTTTTAATCAGGGATG
>JAQIWF010001802.1:0-10739 GCA_034694965.1 Ceratozetes gracilis
TCCCAGTTGTTAGATCCCCCAGTTGTTTGGTAATTCTTGATCTACCTTGGACATAACAACTGGGGAATTATACTGTAACTTATTTCACTCTCAGTTCGACTTATATTTCAAATCTATTTAATTATTAAATCGAAATAATTTTTATATAAAATCGATTCACAAGTATTTTATATTCTTATACTTAAACTTATTTTTCATTAAAACTCATTTAAAATTGTATTCATTTTATCAGAAATTCATTAAAAGGTTTTGAATAAAATTGGTTAGACTTTAATCAAATCAAGTAAAACAACAAATACCTGGAAATTAATTGAAAGGTGAGACCAATTTAATGAATTGAAGGCACAGAATAAGTGAATTTGTGATGAATTTGAATGATATTTATATATAAATATAATCGGAGAAAAAAAATACAAATATACACAAAAAACATTTCAAATCAACGAAAAAAAGCAAAATTCATAAAATATGTGTTGAAAACTAGTGCTCAGATATACTCTAAGGAAGGGTAGGCTAACAATTCAAGTAATAATAACATTAAATTATTATTTTATCAAAAATGACACAAAAATATATAAATATAATCAAGAATTCGCTTAATTATTAAAAATATTGAGAAAAATCTTGTGATTAATGTGTTGTCGACTAAAGAAAGCGATGAATAAAAAAAGTAATGATTAAAATACTTCTCATCTGTCGTTAGAGTGAAGGAAATTGCATTTTGGTTGGAACCGACACATCCCGGTTCGGGCAAAATGTCGGCAAACTGTATTCTGAGCGTTGCGGGGATGTCGTGGGGGTCTGTTACCCATCTGTCCGTGCGGGTGACTAAATCTGGGCGCAAAGCGCTGTGGCGGTGGACCAAGATGTTGCTGTGGTGGCGGTCCATTATTATCAGACCATTGGAAAGGAGCAGGTCCATTGTTTGGTTGAAAGAACTGCTGTTGTGGAGAGGCCGCTACAAACGGATCCAATTGGGCGTACGGCGGTATTTGTGGACCAGAGTTAAATGAAGGCTGGCCTGAAAGCGGCTGATTAGGACCGGGTCCGCCAAATGGCATCGGAGCTACAAAAGCGTTAGGCATTGGACCTGATTTGCTTAAGTCGGGTATTCTGGTCGGCAAAAGCTCTCCGGTCTTCGGTTGCGGTAAATCGATGTTTGAAAAGTCGTGACAATTATTAGGATTATTGTCGTCTTCGAGGGGTATAACCTTCGGCTGTAATTCTTCGAGAAAGACTTCCGTTTCCGGTTCTATTGGGGTCTCCGGTATTTGGTGTCTCATATAAAAAGTTTCGAGTGTTGTCCTCATTCTGTCCGCTTGAATGGCCTTTTCCTTCGAGTCTTTGCCGACTTCGAACAGATTCGTATCGCCATCGCATGGAATCAATTTCCACGGACTGAATGTCTGAGCTCTGGACAGGTAGTCGTCGGCCACATCAAAAGTGTTGGCACTTCTTCTGGCCATTAACATGAACTCTGCCTCATGTTTCATGTCATACCGCTTTAGATCTCCATAACCTCCAGAACCTGCCGGTCGGGTCACGTTAACCCTTTCCGTCTCATCCAAATCGAAAAACCGAACGGCTTGGATGCGACTGTCCTCAACCCATCTGTCAATCAAAACATAATTAATTAAATCAATGTTTAAGTCTTTAAAATAAAATAAAAGTTTTTCTTAAGGAAAGATTTGAAGGAAAGAAGTGGAAAGACTATCGAAGTGGAAAGCAGTGACACCTCTGGAGAAATAAGTCTTACAAGGATATGGACAGGGCTTATGTAATAAACAATAGCGCTATAATAGCACTGAGCAATGCGCACAGCCTCTGTTATAGAGGTTGTGCCGTTATATAGGACTTTGGCTCTAAGGCTATGTTATCTCTATGTGTGCTTTGGAACTGACTTTAGATAAGTTATGTCTGAATGTAATGCCATAGACTACCAGTGCATGCATTCTATGTCTTCTCCAGACTTATCCAAACACTTATTTCTCCGAAATTGTCACACAATTAATGAAAAGTCGAATCGAATCGAAAGTTCAGAACATTTATCATAAAAACCAAATCAGAGGCAAAAAACATTAGATTTTTAAAAAATCTGTTTTTAAACCGAAAGTCGAATCGAATCGCAATGAAAATGACTTTTAATGACATTTGATATAAGACTACAGATTAAGACGAATGGAAACCAAGTTTTTTCGTAAATATTTGCAGGTTTATTGGCCCCGAATACATACCTTACAGACTTTTTGGCTCCTTTTTTAATATAACACAGAATTGGTTTAATTTTTTGAGAACTTCTATCAGATATCACAGCCGTTGGAACCGTCAAACTGATAGACGGCCCGACACTTATATCAGGAACTACTATATCAACGTTCATATGAGTCGACTCTTCGTCCACATCACCACTAAATGAGTCCTCATTTTGTTTGTCTTCACTATTGGTGTCCATAACAAAGACATCACTTTCTTCGTTGTCATCGTTTTGATTACTCTCTGAATCGTTGCTCTTTTGGTCCACTTTCTCATCGATCATATCCTTATAGAAAGAGAACGGTTTTTGTGGCGATCCCTTAGGACTAGACTGAGCGCTATTCTCAGCACTGTTTGTAATTGCATTGTCTTTAGCGCTATTCTGAGCGCTGGGTCTTCGCTTCTTCTTATTGGAAGAGGGTGTGGGGGGAGCTATCAGTGCGTCCATAAAACTGGTCGAATCCTATGTTCACAGAATAAAAGACAAACAAATGTTAGAAATGAATAAATATTTGCAAAATAAAATGTTTCCGATTCTATTCATGCCTGAAGAACATGTGGTTTGGCGGGTGGAAGAGGCGGTGTCACAACGGGTGCCACAGGTGTAGTGACTGAGAGAGCCGTTGCCGATCCAATGGCTGCCGGTTTTATTTCGATGGCCAGAGGTTTGGCTTTAGAAGTGTTTGGAAGTGAATTGAGAACATCACTAGAGTTCGGAGTCTTCACAGAATTTGCGACTAATTTGTTATTTTTGGTCGCATTTGAGGACTCTTTTCGTACTTTAATTGCTTTTGAGTTGGTTTGAGAGGAGACTAACCCATCGAGACGTGACTTTCCCTGTTTTACTTTGGCAGTCGTCGGTCGTGGCGTCCGATTTACTATTGATTTGGAAGAGTCGTCTTTAGCCGAATCTAAAGACATATTACTGTCTGTACTGTTGAGGTCCATAAAGTTTGCACTGTTTTTAGGTTTCTTCGCATAATTCGTCTCTTTAGAGTCACTACTGGAAGAGTCGGCGCTATCTTTCTTCCTCTTCTTTTTATGTTCCCTATGGTTGGGCTCATTAGTCCGGTTCGGGTCATCTGAGGCCTCTTCGATCATCCGTTTCCACTTTTCGACGATCTCTTTGGCCTTTTGTGCCAAAACTATGTCATCACTTTTGGACAACTTTTTGATAATCTTCGGAGTCTTAAGAAAGGGCTCTCGAAGGCGTTCCACATTCATCGGTAGTTTGAGCAACAGATCACATAATTCGCTCAGAAATGGTTTGTTTCCCAACTCATGGGCCGATTGGATCCACTGATCGATTGTCTTCCAACCGCCAGACTTTAGAAATCTGCAGATAAACAGAGAATTAAGTATTTGTGACAAAAGTTATCATTTGTTTAAAGGAAATACTCTTCGAGAACGTCGGGAGTGGTGGCCAACAGGACATTGCAGTAAACACATCGGGAGACCAACTTTCGGGAGAATTTTGTCATTAAACTGATGGGAATTAAGACAATTAAAATTCAAAATTAAACTCGAGGTTAGTTTGAGACAACAATTGACTCATTTTAATACGTCTTATGTACTGAATGTACATAACATGTAATAAACTAATAGTCAATAATCTAGGATATAAAGAGACTTACCTTGATAGTCGTGGTACTTCGTTGGCATTTTTGATGCCTCCGGTGGTGGTGAGGAGGGGGGCAAAAGCCGCCAGTAATTGATTCGGATCTATGGGTGCCTGAAATACAACACAATATTACTATTGCTATGAAATGACACTCTTTTCTCAATTATTGATTATTTGTATCCTTAATACCATTGAGTGACTGATCCCTAATCTATTGCTCGTTAACTGGTCTCAGATCCACTTCTTGGGCTAAAATTGTCCTTTTCTTGTGACTAATTAACCGAATGATTGGCTATTTTTGTGATAATTCAATGAATTTGAATACAAAACACAAACAAAAAACAAATATTTATTTGAATTTTTGTTTTAATTTTATTTTGATTTCCAATGAATTCAGTTATAATTCAATTCATTTGATGAGTAATTTCCTCAAAAATGGCTAAAAAAGCAATTTATTGCTAAATAATTGAGTGAAACAAATGGGCAAAAATGGCGTATTTGTCAAATTGGGTAATAATCGTAGTTAGTCTCTCTTTCTCATACAAAACTGAACTAGTTCAAAATTAAAACAAAATGCTGACTCAAAAATGTTATTCAAATCAATAATACCATTAAATTTAATTGAATTTATCTCGATTCAAATGTAATCGTGATCATTACGACGAGTAAGTCAGCCATTATTTGCCAAGTGGTGAGTTCTCCCTCACATTTATACCCCTCTCCTCTCTCTGACGTCACAAACGAGTCGAGTGACGAGAAGGAGGAGTCTATTATCAGGGCTTTAATTGAATGATAAACAGATGGCTCTCACGTCACACACTTTGAGGAAATACACGTCAAGTATTAGTCAAGTGTTGAATCTCAACACAAGAGATGGCACTCCTCTCAAATGTCAAATCATTTCTTGCATTTAGTGAAGCCTTTATAGAGCTCTTTACTTATATCACAATATAAACTGAACCACAATATCACGTCAGTGGCTAATGAGAGTACGAATGAGAGGATTGCCATCTCTTTGATACATTTACTTGATTCAGTGTAATGAACAAACACCAATTTATCAAGAATGTCAATCAAATCTCTCTCAATAAGATGAAAAAAATGACTAGTTTATTTGTAGTACAAATACATATAAGATTACTAAAACCTAATTACAATCTATTCATTAAAACTTTAATATTTAGTTCACTTTTATTGTGTCTATAATTGAATGTTTGAGAAATCGATTTCAACAAAATTTTAACAATAAATCAAATCAAATGTCAAAAGATTTTATTATTTCAATTAAATTAAGAATTTTAAGCAATAATACAATAGTTTAGTAAAAGTATTCATTTTTTTGGTGATTTGGCTTTAGTGTCAATCTTGAAACCTGTAGAGAATGAACTTGGTGTTTTCACACTCTTCTCCACTTTAGAGTCAGTGGCTATAAAAAAGTGAAAAAGATTTTAAAAACCAATTAATTACTTAAATATCAATACAACTCGTTTTCGACGCTTTAGAGGTTTTCGAGTAAAAGATCGATATTTTGTTATCACTTTTATCCTCTTTAATATAAAAATACAATTAAATTGATATTATTTGAAGAGTTTATTGAGGGCTCACTCTTTTGAAGAAAATATATGATAACTCCGCTGCAAATTAGTATAATCACAACTATCGCCATAATTAACAAAAACCAAAACCATTTCGATGGTTCAGACAATTGTGTCGTTTCTGGAGTACTGTTCACATGAAGACAATTATTTAACATTAAATTAGAAATGTTTTGTAAATATTTTAACAGAAATACTGAACTCATTCGGTGGAGAAGTAGTCTTTGCAGCGAAACATTCATCAAATATGGGTTTCATATTATCAGAGGATTTGCACTAAAAATATGAAAAGCATTTTATAGAAGAAAATGTCATTTTTATGTCTCACGTCTTCCGAAATGGGTTTCCCTTCAATAGTGGCGCACACTTTGGGTCTGCCAGAGATGTTAAGAAGCAGAAAGTGTCCGCTGTTTACCCCTTTCTTTCCATAATTGAAGTCAACCACACCCTCAATGCTCTCGAAGAGGTTGGGATCCATGTCTTTAACGAACTGCACTGGGATTTCACAGTCAGGAGTGGATTCGTTTGTGCAGTCTTTCTCTATTTTAAGTTCGTATGGATTGTAACTGACATACTGTGCTTTGTTGTCGCGGTTGAAAATTAACACTTGACTCGCCCTCGAATCTGTTTCATAGGGATGTGCTTTCATTATAACCAAACGTGAAAATAAGGGAAGTTCCTTTGAACCAGTTGATTTATTGTCATAACTAGAAGTGCAATCTATAGTCCATTGAATCCCCTAATAATTGGATCAAACATTTGTAAAAGTATTGAATTTATCGAATAAGAATGAGTTTTACATTAGGTGTGACCATACAATCCCTGTCATTTGGGGCACTTCTGCCGACTGCCACATATGTGCCAAATCTGTAGCTACTGTTCATTACAGCAATCGATTTGTTGGAATTGTCAAAGAGTTTGAACTCATATTTGGCTGTTATATCGAATCTCCACTCGTGTCCCACTCTGTTGTACATCACAAAGTGTGCATGGGAATTATTGAAGAATCTGTGATATATTCCAAGGTGGCAATTCTTCGCATTAATGTACGGACATATCCACCACTTCTCGCATTTGATGGCAGAAATGATAATCAGGAGAATAAAAATCGAATACATTTTGAAATTCGTCTAAAAATGTGATCCTTTATCCAAATAATGATTTGATTTGAATTCAAACGGTTTTAATCAGGGGTCGCCATAGAGGGGGGGGAGGTAAACGCAGATACCCCCTGAGGTTTGAGATTTTTCCCAAATACCCCCTGAGGTTTTGAAAACCTTAACATTCCGTCTATAGACAAGCACTAGGTCTGTCGAGATATTTTGGCCTCAGGGGGTAAACCCCCCCCCTCAACTTCGAGTTGGATGGCGACCCCTGGTTTTAATCAGTGCCTCAGATTTTGGTAACAAATTGTAGTAATTGTTACCTTGCTCACGATTTTTGACCATTATTTCAAGTAAAACAATGTTTCAATAAACTTTTGCCATTTTTCATAAACAACGTTACATTTTGCCTATTTTAAGAACAAGAAGAACAAGATATGGTCCCCAATACCCAGAGGTGCGTAAATCTTTAAAATCTTTCAAATAATGCAGGAAATGAGCAATTATTTGTCACAAAATACTATTGCGATCCTTACTAAATATTTCAACCATAATGTTCCTTAAAATAAAGTTCAATTTGTTTCAACCCTGCTAAATATCTTTACGGTATATGTGCGTATTCACAGCACACTTTCATATACACTCTAAGCAACTAAGACAATAAGATATCACGTTTGCAATCTAGTATCACACACTGTTTGGGTCAAAATCCCAAAAATTTATAAAATTTGCCGCCTCGCTCCTCTGGGTGAAAATTTCCTTTTCGCTTCTAATTGTGCTTCTCTAATTTCGTTTTTTCAATTTTTAAAAATATTTTGGGAAATAAATGCCAAATTTTTAAATTCAGAAACAGGGTTTTGGCCTAACTGCCCTCGGCCATCCCTGTTTATTCAACTAATCTAGTCAAACTTTAATTACGCTTTATCTAAATGTTTAAATGTACACAAAAGTTTTAATTAAAAAATTAATAATTTTAGTAATTGAATCTTCAAATTAATACACAGGTAGAGTAGAAAAGGAGGTATAATACATTAGCTTATAATTCTGAATTATTCTAGCAATATTACTAGATATTTTAAATAAAACAAAGATTGTGTATAATCTATGCATTTTATTGGACGAAAATTATTAAAACTTAAGAATTTATAAATATTTTAATAATTAAAATTTATATTATTATTATCTATCAACAAACAAAGGCATTAATTTATCCTTTATTAATTAATTAAGCATTTACTATGTGATTATAATAAGTTCTAAACTCATCTTAACAATATTTATATGGGAATAATAAAAACCATTAGGGTTGTTTTACAAAGTACGTAAGAAGTATTTGATCAATCTCTAGACCTCCACCCCCCTCATATTACACAAAACCTGCCTTCCATCAATAGTAAAAGTATGGGATCATTTGCTTTGGCTCGATCCCTTTCCCCCTTTGTAAACAAGTCCTTAATTGGTGCAATAAAGTGAATAATACTGAATAATAAAAAACTAATTTTGACATTTCCTGTTTTTTCAACCTTAATAATGTAAACTTGTTTACAATAAACTTGCATTTATCTGATAGTTTGTTAGCAGATAAATATTGAATTATGAGAAGTTTACTGTTAGTTTCTTTATTATTTCTTGTCCAATATGAGCTAGTTAGTAGCCAAGTAAAAGATGAATGGCTTGGTGAAAAATGGCTTCAACAGAATTATCTATTTAAATGGAAGAGTGATGAAAGTAGCAAGGTGCTCATAATTAGAATTGAGGTAATGACAAAAGGATGGGTGAGTATTGGCTTCTCAAGGCATGGAAAGACTTCACAAGCTGATATTATACTGGGTTGGATCAATGAACATGGACAAACAACATTTAATGCAAGCCACAAAATTAGATAACTTATAATTTACCAATAAAAATGTCAAATATCCAGGACTTTTGGGTCAATGAATATGGCACCCGATCTTTGGATAGAAGTCAGGACTGGACTCTAATATCCGCCACAGAGAATGTCACGCATACGGCGATGGAGTTCAGCCGCAAATACGTCACGTGTGACGAGTTTAATGACGTAGAGGTCTATGATAACGAATATGAGACCACACACATTGTGTTTGGCTATAGTTATTCTGACCCAGTTAATATTGAAAGCATTGGTGAACCTGCATATGAAGGAGTCTTTCACATAAATCTATTTATTCAAGACTCAGATTTAAAGCCGAATGAGGAGGACATCCAGCAGATTAATTACTGGCTCAATGTATTTACGCACCTTATTTCAAATTAATTACTAATTATTTTATTTAGTTCACTCTACCTTATTATCCAAGTAAGCCAGCAGCAATCACCGCATATTGTATGTTAATTAAAAATGAAAACAAAGAAAAGCGTAGTGTTATCAAGGTAAACCAAATATATTAATAGGGAGACACCCTGGGTCGGCCATCCAACTCAAATTTCAACGGGGTATCAAAAAATACTCTCAGGTCCTGACATTTGAAAACCTCAACAGCCCAGTCCATAGACGTAATGTTAAGGTTTTTACAAATCTAAGGGGGATTCCTTTAATACCCTCCCCTATAGCCTACCATGGAGACACCATTTTCTAACTCAGAGTCATTTCCGGTCACTTTAACATTTCAAAAATGCCGACCGAAATGCTATTTGATCTCTAAATTAGTGAAATACCTTGCACTTTATTTTCGTTACAGTTTCAACCAATAGTTTATCCACAACGAAATATTCATCACTACATTCACATTAATTCTTGTGGTAAACTAAATGATGAAGTTTACAAAAAGAATGTGGGAGTAGTATATCCTTGTCATAATGGCAAACATCAATTAAGCCCTCTGTGGAAAATTTGCAACAAACCTCTATTGTTTACCTCGATATTTAGTGATGTGGCGCTTACTTTACCGGAAAACATTGGCATAACATTTGAAAATGAGGATAATATGGGATATTTTCTTATTGATGGAGGCTTTTATAATCCAACAAAAAGTGATTTTAAAGTTTCCGCCTTGCTCAAACTTTGGATGACAAGTAGGATTATGAATAAATTCTTAAATGGCCACAAATGATTAGAATTGAGGGGAAGGGGTTTTTTATCTGCGCCTCTATAAACATTTATGTTGAAATAACCAGCAACTAATTTAAATAAGCTTTTACATATATTTTGAATTATTTAAAAATGTTTAAAATATAAATGATAAACATCTAGAAAAGTTCAGAAAGAACGAAGCAACTTTTCAACAATTTGGCACAGCAGCAGGTATCTTGTACAGTAATTGGGGCTTTATTGTACCACCAAGACAACTTTCATTTCTAGTGAGTTCCGTATTTGATCTAGATTGCTTCGATGATGTAAGTAATCTTTTTAAATTTAACCTTGAAAATGAATTTAGATTTTATTTTTAAGATTCAATGCAAGTCTAATGGAGTCTATATATTTGCTATCTTATTTCACTCTCACCATGGTAAGCGTACAGCATTTCTCAAAATAGTTTGCATAGCCTTTAATCACTAATTTCTATATCAATTCTTTATAATGTGTTTACAAATTTAATTAATAAATTAAAATAAAATGCTTTTATTAGCCATTTCCCAAGAGCTTCGACAGTACCAAGGGGATAAACTTAAAAGATTGTTGAGGTCAAATAATAACGATGCTGGTTATCAACCATTTATGTTACTAAAAAAGCCCATCCATTTCATCGCTGGTAACAAATTAGTCACTGTTTGCGAATATAACTCGATGTCTAAGACAAAAAGTTACACGGTATTCTTGTAACTACATTATTTTCACTTATCATGATGAATTTCAGTCACCAACAGAACATTGCGCAAATGTTTACTACTATTATCCAAGATTGAATTCCTCACTTCAAGGGATGATTTACACTTCTTCTATGGCATATGAAACTGTACTTACAGTAACTGGACTTGAACAAATTGAAAAGTAATTATAAACAAGGATGATCAAGCTCAGCAATAATAAGGGGGTATCAGAGGGGTGAATATTCCCAAAAAAATTTTACAAACATTGTTCAAACCAAAACTTTTCCCACAGACCAATCAGCTGTCCAAAAGCGTACTTGTAAAATTTAGCTCTGCGTAGAAGTTGTATTTTGGTTTTCCTCTCTTTTTTTTAACCCTGCTTATAAGAATTATTATTAT
>JAQIWF010001803.1:0-10738 GCA_034694965.1 Ceratozetes gracilis
ATACTTCCTTTTCTTTTTTTATATATTTTATAATTATAAGAATAATAGGAGCAAGAGCAAAAATGTTCAACCATATCTAATTAATTATTAATTAGTAATATTAATATTAATATTATTAACAAAATTCAAAATTTCTTACCCAGATATCAAATATTTTTAAAAAAGACAAATAAGCCAGGTCTTTTTTAATAATTGAAGTGGTCAAAATTTCACACCAAAAATATTGATGTGAAATTATATCAGTGTAATGCTTAAAATGATCACTTCTTTGCTCAAAAGCGCCCAAGGTTAAAAAAGGCCAATACTGTAATATAAGAACAAATTTTAATAAATTAAAATTATGATTTTAAAGTGTTTATGATGCTAGATTACATTTTGTTGTGGTTTTTTTGTTATCACCACCGTTAGACCGAGCTTGCACAAAATGTATTCAATAAGTGATAGTTCACTTATTGCAAAACTATATCCAGTTTCTATAAAAATTGAACGAGTTTTATAATAAAATTTTATTAAGATAGTTAAAATACTAACATGATCAGTGTATGATGGCATTAAAATAATCCAAATTTCATTTGTTGCATTTAATCCCTTGCACCAATATAGTTTATCATATTGATATATTTGTTATCGCAAGATTTGAATAAACTGATCTACATTAACCATTATGAATTACGAAGTTGAATTTTAAATAAATAAACTTTTATGTAAGATGTGTGAAGATATAAAATGATTTCAATAAAGTTCTATTAATTAATCTATAATAAAGAAATAAAACAATTATGCTACATTTAATTGTTTATTTTGAATACAGATATCTTAAAGCAGAGAATATTTCATACGTCTCAAATTGATTAAGGTATTTATTTATTTTAATCCTTCTATTTATCTATCATAGAGATACTCTAGATAAAAACGACTAACTGTGTCAAATTGAGATGCGATGTTAGTCTGTAGAAAACAAATTATAATTTTTAAAAATTCAATTTCAAATTTGATATTGATTAATTAGTTTTGTCAGATAAAGTCTATTTCATTGATACATTTGTTAACTTGAGTCAGACATGCACTTTATCAAAAATTACTCTATTCTAAATGAAATAAAATGAATAAGATAAACTTTTTACCTGATACAAGTTAAAGAATGCTAATATGAAACAATCTGTACATAATTAATTATGAGGCGTTGCATTTTAAATGTCTATTTCACTAATAAGGTACAGTCACATCTCTCACAGAGATGCGTCACCTCATCTCAATTGTTTTTAATAATCTATAAGAGCCACGCCTGTAATAAAGAGCATTTTAACCATAATGAAAACAATTTGTTAAATAGCTCCTGTTCAATATAATTCTTATAATATTATAATTCTTATCATGTGCAATATAATAGCTGTTCAAGATTGTTGTACATTTTTAATTATAATTAAAATTAAATGTAAATGTTAATTTAATTAAAAGGAACATCAGAACAAGTAGAAATATCATGTAGAAACATTAGAAAAACTCATTAAATTATATAACTGTAAATCTATTTAATTTAACATTTGGAACAGGATCAATATTTAATTTTTTAACCAATAATCTGCCTCTCATTAATCATATTTTTGCCAAATCAAATATTTAGACCAGGATTGCTTAAGATATGTTTAAGATGTAGCCAAAATACCGTCCCTTTAATATTACGTTTCTAGATCTATTGAGTTTTTCACATCCTAGGGGATATTTTGGCAAAGTTTCTCTAAATTTTAGGCAGATCTTTCGCTCTCTCACCAAAATAATAGCTAGCTTATTTTAATATTCTGTCAAATTACAGGTTCAGTTGTTTAACAAGTTTTGCAATGTTTATATAAAAAAAATATTAATTCAAATATAAAGGTAATTAAAGCAAATAAAACACCAAGTATAAACATAAAGAAAACTCCTCGTGATGTTTCATCAAATGTAATAGCTGTAAACCTCTTTGAGTCAGTATTTGGATCAGGATTAATATCTTGTTCTTTGACTGCAATTCGTCCTCTCATTTTAATGATTAATTCTTGAATAAATTGCCCATGTTGATTTAAACCAGATTCAATTATTACCTTCATTCTAAAAAATTATTTTTAACATTTTTATCAAGTTGAATATTTTGACTTACGCTGTAATTATTTGCTTACTGTGTTTAAAATGACTAGATACTTTAAATGCCATAAATGCCATAAAGTAATTATTTACTGTACTTTCTAAATTAAAATTAACTAATGAATTTTGCATATTCTTTCTCAAGTATGAATTAACCAAGAGTACTGTTCTCCCACCAATGACATCTTCAATAATCTGCTTATTTAAAAAATTATAATTGACATTATATGTCAAATTGAGTAAATTCATCTTGCTCTCATAAACTTCTACTTTCTTTGATAGTTTATTCCAATCTGATTCATCTAGAAGAGATTTCATAGTGTACAAACAATTCTTGCCCGCAACAGCAATATTCTCATTATCTAGAACATTTTCTATTGAATTAACCACCAGTGTTGGTTTTGATTTAAAATAGCTTAAATATAAAGTTGTTGAAAAGCACCTTGATATATTTTGAAACATTACTATAAATAATGTGATCGTGATAATTTTGCCCCAAGAAAAATAAATTGTACCAGATTTCAATAGCTTTGTCGGTTGTTGAATTAAAAGTCCATAAATATCAAAAATATAAACTAGTTTCTTTTTGCTAGTGAATTTTAGAATTGTAAGGATAATAGGAGCAAGAGCCAAAATGTTTAACCATATCTAGATAATTATAAATTATTTATTTTAAAAAAATCTTCCATATTATTATTTGTTTTTTCTCACCCAGATATCAAATATTTTAAAAAAGGACAAATAAGCATGGTCTTTTATGATAATTGATGTTGTCAGAATTTCACACCAAAATATTGGATATGAAATTATATCAGTGTAGTTTTTAAAAGTTGAACTAGTTTGTTCAAACAGAGCCAATGTTAGCATGGGCATATACTGAAATTTATTTAAAATTTTAATAATTTGGATATAAGTATGTTTATTATGATAAGTTACATCTGGTGGGTCTTTGTCTGTAATTACCAGGGTCACACCAAGCTTGCACAGAATGAATTGAATGAGCGATAGTTCACTTCCATAGAAGTAATATTCAGTTTCCTTCAAAAATTAAATAAGAGTTATCAAGGTATTAAAACTTACTAACTTGATAATTTAATGTTGCCAACAAAATAGTCCAGATTTCACCTGTACCATTTAGACCCTTGCACCAATATGGGGTATCATATTGACAAATCTCATGTTTGAACAAGCTTAAAATAAAGTCAACGACATTAAACATGATGAATTTAATGTAAAAATTTTAAATGAATTATCTTGTTTGCAAAATGAATGAAAGAAAATTTTTTTTATCACGAGTAATTTATTTTATCAATTAAATTCCTTAACCTAATTATTGTTATGAAAACAAAACAATTAATGTTTGTGTAATTATTTATCTAGAATATAAATAAAAATAAAAAGACATCAAGGTTTATTAAGATTATTAAAAAAGATAGCTAAGCTCCTAGGTTCTGGATTGGTTTAATAAGAATCCCCTTGCCTAAAAAATAAACTTAGGGCTAAAAATAATAGTCTCTGAAAAGTAATTCAAATATTAAAGTAGCCAAGGAAAGGTTAACACCAAGAATAAACATTAGGAACATTCCTCTGGATGTGTCCTCAAAAGACATAACTTCAAAACTGGCCATGTTAACATTTAAATCAATATTAAGCTTTTTCATTTGAACTCGTCCTTTTATTTGGAGCACCAAGCTTCTTAAATTGTACCAGTGTTGGTTAAGCCCGGTTTCTACCATAGCTTTTATTCTAAATAAAAATTAAAATTTTACTAGTTCAAATTTAAAAGTGTACTCATACGCCCTGATAATTTGGTTGCTGTATCTAAAATAACTTGATACTTTAAATGCAATATAAGACATTAAATAATTATTGTTTGATGTTTGTAAGTTTAAATTCTTCAATTTATCTTGCATTATTTGTCTCAAAAATGAATTAACCAAGATAACAGCCTTTCCATTAATAACATCTTGGATAATTTGGTGGTTTAGAAAGTTTTCATTGGAGCTTATTGTTCTATTAAATATGTTCATCTTGGTTTCATAATTTTTTACTTTGCTAGATAATCTTTCAAATTTTGATATGTCGAGAATAGATTTCATCAAGGATAAAGCTAATTTACCAGCCACATTAAGATCTTTATTAGCTAGAATGTCTTCAATTGAATTAACGACTTTAACCCGTCTAGTTTTAAAATAGATTGAATGAAGAGTTGCGGAAAAACTCCAAGATAATGTTTGAATTGTGAAAATACCAAGTATTATTATAAAAATCTTAATCCAGGGTAATTCAATTGTACTGCTTGTAATTGTTGTGTTAAATATCTTGGTAGATTGTTGCACAAAAAAGCCATAAATCTCAAAAATTGGTGCTTGCTTATATTTATTAATGTATTTTAGAAGTACAATAAATATAGGAATAAGTATCAAGATGCTTAGCCATATCTAGTTAAAGTAAAATTAATAAATTAAATTAGTTAAAAAAACTCACCCAGATATCAAACAATTTTAAAAATGATAAATATGCCAGATCTTTAATAATAAGCGAGGTGGTCAAAATTTCACATCGAAAAATTGGATGGGATATTATATCAGTGACACGATTGAAATCTGAACTATCTTGTTCAAACATGGACAAAGTAAGATTTGGTGGATTCTATTTTTAAAAATGATTGTAAAAAGATTAAACTATCAAGATTATAATTCTTACACTTGGTTGTCCGTCATTTTGAATTATTACGCTGATTTTGAGCTTGCACATTATAAAGTGGAGAATTGATAATTCACTTGCAATAAAAAAATAATCATTTTCCTGAAATAAATTCAAATTGATTTATCATGCTTAATTTAATTTTTCAAACCTGAGGATCGGAAGCAACCATAACAGTCCATATTTCATCTGAAACATTTGTTTCTCTGCAAGAATAGAGCTTGTTCAACTCAAATTTTTCATATTTTATTAAGTTAAAAATTGTTAAATTAAACAACATTATTTTAGATATAAAATGTTAACATGCAAATATTTGATACTACAATGTATATTACGAAGAGTTTATAATTTTATTAGATAACTTCTAATGCATTTTATTGAATAAGGTTGACCTAGTTATAAAAAGAAAACAAGTTAATTATACACATCTAAGCATTATAGTAAGGATAGCAATAATTGTCCTTGATTTAAACCTATGTTTAAAACCATATTAAGTAATATCCTTGGTTAAATTCATCACTTGATCACATGTTTAACACAATTATATTCTATGTAACCCTACAAACGTGATAATAACAAATTTATCATGTAAGAAACACATGATAATAAAATGATTTATCTTGATCATTAAGGTATTGAAAATTCTTCAGAAATATAAATAATAAGCTAGAAAAACATTATCATGGAATTTTTTCTCAAGATTATTTTAAGTATTAATTTGAGTAACAAAAAGTTCTTTATGTTTTCTAAAATAAGCATGATAATAGCAAATATGAAGCCCATGATGAGTAATATAAATACACTTCGAAATGTCTCCTCAAGTGTTATGGGAATAAAACCAGATAGGTTTAAATAGTCATTAAATTGCAAGTTCATTAAGACACGGCCTTTCATTGAATTTTTCAATCCTCTTAAAAAGTACCAATGTCCTTTTAGACCAGCCTCAATACTTGCCTTTAGCCTTAAAATTAAGTTGTTAGCTAGATAAATTAAATTAAATATTTGTGGCTTACGCTCTTGTGATTTGTTGACTAAAAGTAAAGTTCTTGGACATTTTGTATGCAACAAAGGTCAAAAAATAACTTTCCTTAGCAATTTTAAGTTTAAAATCGGCAAATGTATCTTGCATAATTAACCTAACAAAAGAATTAACAAGCAACACAGTTTTTCCACTTGTAATCTGCTTAAGAATGTCCTTGGTTATAAAATTATTGTTTGGATTGTCGGTTAAGTGCGATATATTCATCATTTTTTCATACCTTGCTATAGAAGTTATTAGGGAGTGATGTTTTAATTTACTCAATTTGTAATATAAATAGATCCCTGATTCAAAACCAGCAATATTTAACTTGGGATTAGCAAGTACATCCTCTATTGAATCTACAACTTTAGCTGGTTTAAACTTAAAATAAGTAATTAATAGTAAGCTTGAGAATGAATGAGATAAAATAGTTGACATTAATATCCAGATAATATAAACTAAAATTATAATCTTGATCATTATGTAATGTTTTATTAACAAGGCGTTGGCTAATCCTTGGTAATTTTTTAAATAACTAGATGATTGTTTTAAGAATTGTTTGGGTATTTCAAGGAATTTGTTTTTTTTATATATGGCTTTCAAAATTATTCCATATGTCAACATGCTAATTATTATAAGGAACCAAACCTAGATTATTAATAGAAATGTTATCAATTTGTAAATTAATGAGCAGATAGATAATTTGGAAAATTACAATGTTCATTTTTGATTTGATACTTACGTGGTAATCAAATAATCCAATGAATGAGAAATAGGCCTCTTCCTGGCTGAAAATAGACGTGGTTAATATTTCACACCAATACAATTGCTGTGCAGTTATTTGATTAAATGTCTTAAATTGACTTCTATTTAAAACTGAAATGACCATGTCCAAACGAGGAGTTATCTATAATAAATATTATTTTACTAGAACACTTTTATTTAATTATTGATAAACATTTTATCTTGATGACCGTACTTGATGATTATAAATTTCTGAAACGATGACAGGAACTCCTAATGAGCATGTTACATACTCAAATATTGATCGTTCAAATGAATAGAATTTTTGAGCAATGTGCTAGATTAAATTTTTTTTTTAAATCAATACAAAATTAACATTTTACAACTAGATTAATTACTTTATTCTCCATATATACTGGAACAATTATTCGTAGTTCTTGAAGTAAACTAGCAGCTGTTTTATTAAATAATTGGCAAAAGTAAACCTTTTCAAATTGAATTATATCATGCTTAACAAAGGAATCAAAATACGATTCGACATCAAAAAACATTTTATCCTTGTTAAATTTAATATAATTTAAATCTAATATTAATTTGTATTTTGTTTAAACTGAGCCAAAAATAAGAGATCTCGTGTAAAAATAGGATTTTCTGGAAATACAAAAGTGTCGAGAATGTTCTACGTACAGATACTATTGTTTTGTTTACCAAGATCTTTTTGCTTTTAAATTAGCCAGACTATTGAAATAAAATATAATAATAATAGATTTATCATGTTAATTCAATTTGTTACTTTAAATATTTATTCAATTTATTATTCAAAATATTTTTTGTTCTTGCTAACTCAATTTGCATTTGGACATCTCTAATAACTGATTTGCAAATTCCTAGGTTGGAATAATCTTCAGTGTTAATGAAGTCAATGGGGTCACCAAGATGAATGAGCTCAGCGGCTTCTAATTTGTCTATGGTCATTTTGTAACACACAACTCTTTATGTATTCTAAAATGAGCATGATAAAGGCTAGTATAAAACCAATAGTCAATAAAATAAAGACATTTCGAAATGTCTCCTCAAGTGTTATGGCAGTAAATCCAGAATTGATAACATATCCATCAAATTGCAAGTTCATTAGTTTGACTAAAATTCGGCCTTTCATTGAATTTTTTAATCCTCTTAAAAAGTACCAATGTCCTTTTAACCCAGTCTCAATGCTTGATGTTATTCTAAAAATTAAGTCATTAACAAGATAAATTAGTTTGACATGTTCATGCTTACGCTCTTGTAATTTGTTGACTGTATTTATAGCCCTTGGACATTTTGTATGCTACAAAAGTTAAAATATAACTTTCCTTGGCAATTTTAAGTCTAAAGTCGGCAAATGTATCTTGCATAATCAATCGGCCAAAAGAATTAATAAGCAACACAGTTTGCCCATTAGTGATATGCTCAAGAACGTCCTTGTTTATAAAATTGTTGTTTGGATTATCTGTTAAATGGCTTATTTTCATCTTGCTTTCATATTTCTTTATTGAACTCATTAGTGATTTATGGCGTAATTTATTCATTTGTAAATATAATAGTGACCCTGATAAATTTCCCGCAATATTTAGCTTGGGATTAGCAAATACGTCTTCTATTGAATCTACAATATTAGCTGGTTTAAACTTAAAATAGGTGATTAAAAGTGAGCTTGAAAAACAATAGGATAAAATTGTTAACATTAACATCCAGATGACATAAACTAATATTAGAATCTTGGTAGAATTGCCATATTTTTCTAATAAGCCGTTGTTTAAGCCTTGGTAATTTTTTAAATAATCAGATGATTGCTTTAAAAGAGGTTTTGTTACGTCAAAGAATTTGGTACTTTTATTTGTGATTTTTAAAATCATTCCACATATTAACATGCTAATTGTTAAAAGGAACCAAACCTAGATTGATAAAAGATCTTTAAATGTATAAAAAATTATATGAAAAGAGTAAGCAAGTTGTAATTTTGTCTTATATTAATCTGGGTATATAACATGCACAGTATTCAGAACATTAGAATCTATCACATTACTAAATATTGGATTGGACTAGTGCTTACCCATGACGTAATGTTGGGATTTTCGAAACATCAAGAAATATTTGGCCAAATCTTAGGCCTCAATGGAGGTGGGGGGTGGGGGGTTACTCTGGTAATACCACCTCTATAACAGACCCTGATTATAATCCTCATTTTAACACTTACATGATAATCAAATAATCCAATAAATGAAAAGTATGTCTCATCCTTGGTAATAATTGACGTAGTTAATAATTCACACCAATACAATTGCTGTGCTATTATTGGATTATAAATATTAAATTCCTCTTCCCATAAATTTGAAATGACCAATTCCAAACGAGGTTTTGTTCTCTAGAATAAATTATAAGCTAGATTAATTTTTGATAAACATTGTTATTAATTACCGCTTGATAATAATTTTCTGAAACTATAACAGGAACTCCTAATGAGCATGTTACATACTCAAATATTGATAGTTCAAATGAATAGAATTTTTGAGCAATGTGCTAGATTAAATTAAATAATTAGTTAAAAAGAAAATAAGCATTATATGATTTCTACAAATTTTTGCTTACTTTATTATCCATGTAAACAGGTACAATTATTCGTAAATACTCCTGTAACTTAGCAACTGTTCTATTAAATAATTGACAGAAGTAAACTTTTTCAAATTGTATTGTATCATGCTTAACAAAAGTATTAAAATACGATTCCACATCAAAAACCATTTTTATCCTTGACCAATTTAATAGTAGTCTAGAATAAAATCGAAATTAAATTTAATAGAGCATAAAAAATCAACTTATTTGATTAAAAATTGATTGATTGGTTTTTGCATTTATATTTGCATTTAAATTGGCAAGGTTATGCAAAAGGATAAAATAGATTTATCATGTTTATTCAATTTATGGATTTACATATTGATTTAATTTCTTTAATGTATTGTTATTGTTAACAAATTTATTTGCCATGGTACATGTTGCAACTAATTTAACGATTATTTTATATTAGCTTACTTATATGTAAATTTTATGTAAATCTGATATGTAAAATTAATAATTCCTTAATTAAAATAAGCAATGCAATTGAAAATCCAATAGGAAGTATAAGAAAACTGCCCCTTAATGTCTCCTCAAGGGTTATACTTTCATATTCTGATTGATACAAATCATTGCCCAAGTTCATTTGCTTAACAACTGCGCCACCTTTCATTTTATTCTTCAAACTTCTGATCATGTAGAAATGATTTTTCAGTCCATTTTCACGGACAGTCTTTAAACTAGAAAGAGAATAATCAGGACATTTTAAAAATTTTAATTTAAAATTATTAACAACAAGCTATAACCGAGAAATGAGAAGTAATTAATCACTTAATATAAACTAGATGTTTTAATAATTGCAATAATTTAAAATCATGGCAGATATTTTGAACTTGGTTAATTACTTACGCATTTAATATTTGTGAACTGTATACAAAATTCTTAGATAGAATGTGTGCAAGTATTACCAAGCTATAGCGTTCTTTTCCTCTTACAAGTTTAAAGCTAACAAATGTATCCAGCATAATCCTTCTCACTAATGAATTTACTAATACCACTGTCTTTCCCATGATTATGTGCTTGAGTATCTTTTTATTTATGAAATTTGTATTTGGATTCCTTGTTATGTTTTTTATATTCATCTTGGACTCGTAAGCTGCCACTCTTTGAAGTATCTTTATATTATCCTGCTTGTTTAATAATTCGAGCATTTGAGCAGATGACCTTCCAGCAATATTTATTTCTGGATTAGCAAGAACATCATCAATTGATTCGACAAGCTTAACAGGTTTACTTTTGAAATATGTTAGCAATAATGATGAGGAAAAACAGTGGGATATTATTGTTATCATGGTAATCCATGTTAAAATTATTACAAGATGAATATATGAAAATTTTCTTTTAGAATCAACAAGTTCATTAAATATCTTAAGTTTTATCATGTGTAGGAGTCTTTAGTTTCAAGGTTCTTTTTAGATGTTATTTTATGTTAATCACTTTTGTCGAATTCTTTAATGTGGACTTTAGAAATATGTAACTCTAGCACATCCTTTA
>JAQIWF010001804.1:0-10735 GCA_034694965.1 Ceratozetes gracilis
TCACGAGGTGGTGTGTGGCCAGAGAGAGACACCCCGGATAGTGTCCCGCACGAAGAGACAGTCCCACACCCCTTCAATACCAAGATATGGCAAAAATAGAGTAATTCTAAAACAAGTATGAGATACTTTAATGCCAGGAGTGTATTAAGAGAGGGCTTTTCTAATTTTGGGCAAAACACTTTAAGAATCTGATGTATGTATAAATTATTAGATAAAACTTATGACTAAATCTCCTTGCTAATCTTATTAATTCATTTAGTTAATTTGATTTTTAAACTCTCTACTTAACAAGATTAAGGCTAAGATTAAAATAAATTAGTTAATAATATAATTATATGCGTGTAATTAGAATAATTTCATAAATAAGGTCTAGCTTATAAAACAAATGAGAAATGATAGACAAACTAATATTCTTACCATGTATATAATTTGATACTATTTTATAAAAGCTTTTAAATTTAAATCAGTAAATATAATTGAAGATAAAACAGGTAAATGGGAAAATAACTTTATTGGAACACCTTAATTGTCATGCTAATTAACTCTCATTAATTTTAAAACGATTTTGTATTAATTAACTTTTAACCATGATATATTTCGATAGAATTGAATCAAACTAAAGGCCTTTCACTGACAATCAAATCACTCAATGATTCAATTGAGACAAACCTCACGACAGAGATGACGACTATCACTGCTGTCGACACGAATGTAACGCAAATACCGGTAATTAAGACAAAGTCAATGAATAGGCGGAGTGTCGACAAAGTATTCGGGTATTTCTCCCTGAATGGGACATTCATTACCTGTCCAGAACCCAAGGATAAGAAGCCTAAGAATAAGGAGAAAGGACAGACCAAAGCAGTAGACAATGAAATGATGGACCCGACTCTATGGAAGTGTATTTACTTCAATGATGAAGAACTTAAAGCAAAGTTTAGTCGAAAGATTCAGAGCAATAATGGCTTCAAAGGAGTATACGGGTACTTCTACTTTGGCAAATTCACCAGATGTGAAACACCAGCCAAGTTGGATCAAGATCCTGTGGCACAGGATACAAAATATATTCCGTACCATTTGAATTACAATTCAAAGTGTAGTTATTTTGACACTGACCCGGGTGAAATGTATGACGCCAATCCCATGCAGGAGAAACTTGTCATTGGCAATTCCTCTATAAAGTTAAGATTTTCTTTAGTAACTAGCTCAATTTTATTTTTCTCAGCTCTTGTTACAATTTCAATTAAGTGATAGGTAGAAAATTTATTAACAAGCTCAATAAAGAAACAACTCATTTCCTATATTTACCATTAGGGTTTATAATATCAAAATGCAAGATAAAATGACTAGGATAAAAAATGCAGGATCAAATTTGTTATTAAATTAATTCTAAAATAAAGTAATATCCTGGGTCTATTATAAAATACAGTTTTAAGATATTAAACAAATCAAAAGGAAATGCTAATTATGTGGTAAATAATTTGAGTGACTTCACTTTAATGAATTCTATATGAGTTAGATAAATCCTACAACTTATTTGATCTTATTTTAACTAAAAATCATTTTGAAATTCCATTTACTCTTCATTTTAGTAAAGAATCGATTGTATCACCCATTAAATTAAAATAAGTCAATGTTCACTCCATCTCACAATTAGTGTTATGTTGTTTTTGACGGGGATTATAGAATTGCTTAAACTCTATGAGATTCTGTCAATTCCTGAATGTCTTATTCGTAAATACAGTTACGACTAATTGATTCATAATTATGACAATCAATGCAATAATAAATTATTGATGATTATAATCACATCTTCCACTAATTAATTATGATATCAACTTATATTACCTATTATATATTGTAAACAAAGTTAATGTTATTTAATCTAGCTTCTTATTTAGAAAATGAGTTTTAAATGTCATTTTATTAAAAAGAAATTCTACCCTAGTCTTAATTTACATAAATCACTTCCAAATCACTCAGGATCATATTACTATAAAGTTTTACTTATTTCAAAGAGTTCTCCAGAATCCTATCCCCCATCCCTTTCCCTGTTATTTAAAACTTTTATAAAAAGTATTTAAATTAATAAAATTTTGTCTTTTGTCTCAAAACTGATTTGTCTTTCCATTGA
Source organism: Ceratozetes gracilis (assembly GCA_034694965.1). Taxonomy (NCBI): domain Eukaryota; kingdom Metazoa; phylum Arthropoda; class Arachnida; order Sarcoptiformes; family Ceratozetidae; genus Ceratozetes; species Ceratozetes gracilis. Next base: position 2,135 of record JAQIWF010001804.1, read on the forward strand.
TTTCTATTAGTATTAAAAGTTTTACCTTTGATTAGAGGACAGAATGAAGTATCTGTTGGCTACAGCTCTGGCAATAGTTAATCTGCACTATGGGTATGCAGTGGTCACAATGAGTCCGAGTTTGGCCAAGATAGTACCCACAAACCTCCCGCCCCTCCGGGAAGAGTACATAAATTGTTTCAATAAGTATTGGGACATAAAGGAGGATCTGGAGACTCAGCTCTATCAGCAGTGGAACTGCACCGTCTTCTGCTCCAAAGGACAGCAGTGCTGCATCTCCTATAAAGTGTGGGACACTCTCTCCACAGTCAATTTGGTGGACCACTGCAGCACAGGAGCACTGGATATGATTCGCATGTTTTTGCCGATGGCTTTGAAACAAATTCAGGAGAAGTGTGAACCCGACTACGAACACGGCTCAGACCAGTGCCGAGGCATTGAGGCTAACCTTAAACCTACACCTGTATCGGCACCTTATGATGCTACCTGTCCCCGAAAGGTCTGCGTCTGCTATTAATCTCCTCTTATATTTGAAATGATTACCAGTTTCTTCATTTACTCGATATATTTACCAGATTTGCAAGATATTAATTATTTGTTATAAATTATAACTTATAATATTTGCATGATTCAATAAAATGCTATTGATTATCAAGGTATTTTCTAATACTTGATTGATCAATAATAGTAATTTTTAAAATAATTTTTTAGATAATAAAAACTTCACTATTTTATGCATTAATTATTGTTTGAATTTATTTATGACTGAAAATCCATATTTACAATAATTAGCTTCTTAATTAACCTTGATCAAACTACATTTAAGCACATTAGCAGGCAATTTCTTACATTTAAGTATTTTCTTAATCACTTCTTTATCTTTATTTAGATAATAAAAGTTCAGTGAATTTCAAATAATGCATAGAACAGGGGTGGCCAAGATAATCATCTTGAAACCTATTTAAAATTAAAAATCATCCTTGTAAACCTCCTAACGACAATTGGCACAGAAATCACTGTTTAGTCAGATATAGAGATAAAAATGAGATGTAAAAATAATTATAAATTATATTAAGAATATGCTATAATTAAAAGCAAGAGTCAATTTGCATAATATACAAAAACATTATAGTAGATTGATAATTTCAAACTAGGGTTTAAATTTTCTTTAAGGCTTCCCATATATCTTAACAAGTAATAAACTTGGATAACCTTGGTAATTGTATGAATTGAAATAAACTTTGACTTTAAGAGCATGGTAATTAAGTGCTCTTGGAAATCAGTAATAGGCAAATAGCATTTCAAGTGTATTGGATTACCAGAGGAATGATATAACGAAAGAAATATAAGAATTATTTTCCTTTTAGTAAAGAAATTGAAGACGTCTTCCAATAATAGAGTACTTAAATGATATCAAATTAGAATTGGAATAATTGAGCTCAAAGTACATGGATAACATGCAGGCTTATTCAATGCTTATGCAATTTATATGCTCATCACTCTTTGTTGGGCTATGTTTACAGTGGCAAGGTTAAATCCACTTATTCTAAGCATTATTAATGCTGAATAATGAATATTCTACTTGAATCTAGAGGGAATTAATGTCTATACAGACCCTACTTATTATATGCCTTATATTTAACATACAATCATACAATCTAAAAATAAACCAATAATTGTATTCTGTGCGCTCTATTGACAGAAATATGAGAATAAGTGTCAAACAAAATAGTTTAATTGGTGTTACAAAGAATTTATAGAAATGACCTAGTAAATATAGTAGTAAATGACTATTTGTGTATTATCGATATTATAACTAAATTTTTGATTAAAATAAAACATTTATTTAATTAAACAAATCATTTATTCCTGAGTTTAGTATTAAATTCAAGAATTTTAAGTCAAGAATATTGAGATAACATTGAATTCTTCAATGTTTTGAAAACAATTGTTGACGTCATTAATGAACGACTCATTGATTGAGAGTTCAATGACTCGATTCACTCAAATCTATTCGAATGTAAAAATTTGTGCAAAATTTGAAAACAATTTCCTTTTGTTTACATTTTATTGAATTTAGTTTTCATTCAATAACTCATTATTTGATTATAAATTCATTACTTTTTGTTAAATATAGGAATTGAGTGCTATTTGTGACCAGAAATGCCCGGATTTGAAGAAAACCGATTCTATGATTTGCCAGAAATAGTGGCCAAACATATGTGTTGTGGTATTTGTATGAATGTCTTCGATAACGCCATTACCACCGATTGTGGCCACTCTTTCTGCAAAGAATGTCTTCAGAATACTATTGAGAACTACGACAACAATGAATGCCCTCAATGTAAGGCTCACTTCACCCGAAAGAGAGGAAGAGTTGGTGACAATCACGTTATTATCGGACTCTTTGTCTTTAAACCCAATTATACTGTCAATGGATTTATTGATGATCTGGAGGTTAAGTGTGAGTTCGAATTCAATGGATGTAAAGTGAGGGTCAAATTGGGATCAATCAAAGATCATATCAAAGACTGTGAGCACAGAATATGCCATAAGTGTGGCTATAAGTCCGGAAATATTGAGTCACATAATTGTATTGAAATTCTCAAAACTGCCATAAATGAGATGCAAAGACAAAGAGATCAGTATATGAAGGAAAGGGATGTCTCGCGAAAAGAACTCATTGATATGAAGAAGAAAATGGAGCTCTTGGAGAGTGATAGGGATAAGAAGGAAAGAATTATCAATGAATTGAAAGTAAAGATCAATACTCTTGAAATCGATGCAATCGTTAACCATTATTTAAAAGGCGTGAAAAAACTCTAGTGTTGGAACCGATGGATCCATTCCTCGTGAGTTACACTTTATGTAAAGCATTTCATTCTCGTCTTAACACTAATTCTTTGATTTATTTTCAGTGATATCTAAATCCTTTCTCTACAGTCTTACGCCATAATACCTGACTATAACTCAGAGCTCAACCCATCCCTCCCTTAAAATAATAATTTTCTATAAATTACAGTCAATTTTATTATTAAATAATTTTAGGAATTAAGTGAATAATAGATACAAGAAATCAGTTTCTCATAAATTACTTAATTCTCAGTATTTTTGTATCAATTCTTATAACAAATGTTTTAAAATATGATTTCCAATAAATGTCTTCTTATTTATAACTCGTTTTCTGTTAAGAATTTCTTTTATATTAAATAAAAGATGTAATTATTTGATTAAAAAACACTTTATTCATATTCATTACAAACACTACATTAAATTCTCAAATTACAAACAATTGTTGGAGAGATAACCAGGCTCTTCATATGTTATGGTATTTTGTATATACCCCTTGGCCATCTCTATTTATATTCAATTGATTGACTCATTTGTTTATTTCTTATGAAACTTCAATTGTTTTCTCTTTTATTCCCTTTTCTATATTAGAGAACATTAGGAGAGGGATAACCAGACTCTTATATGTGACATATGTTTAACATTAAGATAAACTTTGACATTAAGATAATAGGCAATTAAGTGCTCTTGGTTATTGATAATTGCATTTCAAGTGTTGGATTGAATTACCAGAGGAATGATATAATGAGAATATAAGAATTATTTTCCTTTTAGTGAAGAAATTGAAGACGTCTTCCAATAATAGAGTACTTAAATAATATCAAATGAGAATTGGAATAATTGTGTTCAGAGTACGTGGATAACATGCAGGCTTATTCAATTTATATTCTCATCAATCTTTGTTAAGCTATGTTTAAAGTGGCAAGGTTAAATTCACTTTGAGCATTGTTTAAAGCTGTATAATGAATATTCCTTTAGAATTTAAATGCTAGGGGAATTTATGTCTAGACAGACCCTGCTCATTAAATGCCTTTTATTTAACATATTCTGTGCGCTCTACTGACAGATAGGGGAATAAGTGGTGCTCAGTGTCTGAGGATCAGTGATATCTCGAATGAATACACAAAATCAATATTCAGAAGTGTGTAAACAATAGTCCCCTCAATCAGTACGTATGACAATATTTGAGGGGAGAATACCAAACAAAACATTAATAGACAATTTAGTCTATCTAAGCAAATAAATCATGCTCAATTGAATAACTAATAGCCTTTTGATAATTTAATTTGTATAGTAAGGAATTTATAGCAATGACCCTGAAGTAAAAAAAAGTAACTAGCCTTGAATGTTATAAGGAAGTGGTGTGCTATTATAATATATACTTATGCAATGTGCCCAGACAGAAAATCAATAGTGATTTAAACCCCTGGCAGTCACGTCACGTTCCCATAGCAACCAAAACAAACTCTCTGTTGAATTGATTGGAATTTTTGAAAATATATTATATTTTTATTATTCATTAAATTTCTTTCTTCAGATGCCATTCATTATGTGTTAAATGAAGTCTAAAATTAGTTTTGAACTAATATTTAGTTAATAATCATAATATCTAAACGATTCCTATCCTAGATTTGTGTCAATTCTTAATCTATTCTTGTATATAATGAACTGGTTGTGCACTATATTCCAGTTAACCTATTGTTTACATTATGTGGTATTTGCTTCTCATTTAAAGCACTTCAGAACTAATAATAATAATAATAATAACAAGAATTTTGATAATTTTTGGTTCAATAGAGTGAGTAATGAGAATTCAGTCAAAAATCTTAAACAACACAGAATCAAAGAGCATGATATTTGGAATAACTACCAGTCCTATCAGCCTTCAATGGAGGAGAGCCTGGCTGTGTCCAGATATGAGATCTCTACTGAAAGACCTCCTTATTATTTGAGTTATGATTCTGGTATAAAAACAAGGTATCAGGTGATGGAGGAGAAGCTCATCCAACAGCAAATGACTGATAAACGTGATCAAGGTAACTGTTTTGACCATGATGCAACATTAATCATTTTAATAATAGAATTGTTGATACAAATAGGAGAAAATTATCATTGAACATTATCATTTTATTATCATTCTATTAGTGTATGGTAATCTCATTAGTGAACACTATTAAGGGGTTCTCTTATTAAGAGGTCTTAAGAATATTTCAGAATTTAACCCTGAATTGAGTTTAATCATTAAATTAATTGAATTTACTCTTGGATTTATTCACACCTAGATTACGAATCAAACACCCGGACAAAATTTAGATTCGAGTTACCTAGTAAACAATTATCACACGATGATTACCGAATACAAATTCAGTCACAAATCAAAGAACAAGAAGAAAACCAAAAACATAATCACAATAACCACACATCGAATATAAGAAGAGTCGGTGCCAAAGGACTGGGCGGCACATTCGGCTTCATGGAGGGACAGCACTTCTTCCCTTGTGATAAGCCAAAATTTCTGAAGAATGATCCGGAAACCGGATATTATCAGATACCAGAGTCGCTCGGATACTACAAAAAATGCCAATATTATAATGAGGACCCCCGTCGGCAGTTCCAACGCAAAGTGGGCCCATTGGGCAAAGATGGCTTCTATGGCTATTTTCACGAGGGCATATTCATCGAATGCGCCCCACCAACACGTCTGGAACAGGACACACAAGACCCGAACCTCTACTATATCCCCAACGACATCGAATATGAGCCCAGATGTCAATACTATGACTATAATGTAAGCAAACGATTTGACGCTTCCACTGACACCCGGAGCGGTTTTGGCGGCTCTCCCGCCATAACACTCAACCAATATTGGCTTATTTTACTGCCATTTTATTTATCGATTCTGATCATTCTGAGCCGCTTTTGAGGAATTCCTTTCGAGAGCTAATTGTGTCAAAAATACATATAAAAAATATCGATTTTTGTGAGACTTTAAAATGAGACCAATATTTAAACCAATATTCAAAATATTTTTGCGGAATGTTTTGAAAAAAAACTCTATATTTTTGCCCGTTTTTGGAGTGTTTCTCATTCCATGTGTGTTGTCAGTGATGCTCAGGTGGTAATGGCTAAACACAACTTCATATTTGTATACCAGGCACCATTAATTTAGAATAGTTCATTCCACCAGTAATATTTTCTAGGGTGGTCATTTTTATTCTGTCCCTAGTCAAATAAATATAAGGTTGGAAATATTAATTAAAATTCACCTTGATCACATTGAGAAAAGAGGGGATAGATGTAAATTTAATACTGCCAGCCTTTGCACTCTATAGCCTTAATAAAAATTAACTTGAACAAATATCCTTACATTACAGCAATGACCTTGAGCATCACTGGTGTTTAAGAATTTATTTTTGATTAATAAGAAGAGCTAAGTTGAATTTACATAATTTATTTTTCAATTAGTTCTTGGAATTTGTAATCAAATTCCTTAAAAAAAAATTTCGTAAACTTTCCCTTAAATTAATATTTGAGTAAAGAATTAAAAAATATTTTAAATGTTTATTAATTTTTGAATCTCAACTTGTATGCCATGAAAGCTCAACGAAATAATAGATGAACCATGCTTAATTTGAAACTCAACTCATTAAAAGGCGTATTATTTGTTAGAGGTATAGCCAAAGGGTTAGTAATAGGGATCGAAAAGGGACTCGATTTAGGAAATCATTGTATTTAAAGTCGTTCTCTTCCATGAATCTCGAAGTACGACCTCCTCTGAAACCCCATTTCTCTCAACAACCCCGTCCCCTCTGGAACCCCGCCTCCATCCGGAGTTAAAATCCCATTAATATTCGTGTGGAAACGAAGTGTCAGTTTTTATGTAATTAGTCATCAATTCTCTGAATGTTGTCTTAAAAATATATGTATTTTTCAGTCAATTGTTCATTAATTTATAGTTACATTAAAACCGGTTTATAATTAACCTTGCTTCTAATATAAAAAGTGTCGTAGATTGTAGTGAGAATAATTTAAGCAGCAAGCAGATATAAGATCATAATTTATTGTGCTATTTCAATATTTAATGTACTCGTTAATCATGTAAAAAATATTTTTGAAAATAAAATTTACAAAATTCATCCATCATTTAGCTAGCAATCAAGCGCTATATACTATAATTAATAAGAATTAAAACCAACCTTGCTAATATTCTCTAAGCATGTTCCATCGTTGAATATACGGTTTTTTCAGCGCTTCATATAATACCATGATAACACCATCAATAAAAAGCTTTAAAATGTCACCCATTTTAACAAAACTATCACATATTGAATTAAATTTTGAAAATACCCAGATAAACTTTATATTTTATATTTTTATTTCTCACAATGTAAAAACTTTAATTTTACCAAATAAATTCACCAAGCTTTACAGATAAATGTTTATATTAAAATGTGTATCTGGTTAAGTTTAACCAAAACAAAATAAAATATTTAAGGAGAGTATTTCAAATGAGTAACCACAACACATTTTGCATGATAAAAAATTCAATTTTATTGAGTAAGTTCACCACAATTAGATTCAAAATCTGAGTTAGCAAAGTATAAAATACATTTAATAAATACAGAGACAATTCTATTCAATTAAATTGAACGCAAATTTAATATAAAACACATTTAAGACTAATCACTACTTATGTGGCAATTTTTCCATAAATTATTACCCTTTTCCAAAATTTACATTAACAAGCATGCAAATTGAAGTTTTCATCCTTATATCTGAGTAATATTATAGTTGGATAGCTCTTATATTAATAACATTTTTCAAATGTTCATAGTATACATTACTCACTAGTGAGGTAGAAAATTCAACCCGCCTAATTTGTATTAAATGACTCTCTCTCTCTCTCTGCGATTAAATAATAATAATATCAATTCCGATGATGTTTTCTCATAGTAAACAGATAAGGTTTTTGCCCTCGAGTATTTCGTCCTGCACCTTATCACTTGAAGTGGATATTTCAGCCTGTATTGATAGTATTGAACAGATGAACGTGCACACTGTGCTGCCCACTGCAAGATAAAGTGCCCAACCTGAAATTAAATAAATAATGTGAATATGACAAAAATATTCTTGATAAATTCTCAAAGGATTTCAAGCTGAAATTCCCTATAATTTGAGAAATTGTAATACTGACAAATCATGTAAACAAATTCTAGGGATATTCCGACCAATGAATGCAATTTATTTGATCAGTTTTTTCAAAAGTACCTATTTGACAATCACCAAGGAGGAATGGATCAGCCTTTACACCACATACGCGTTCCACTCTATCAGTTCCCCAGCCTGTAAACAAAATTGCCATAAATAACAAGTTGATTTGTATTTCATAGCATGAGCTAAAAATACAGTCCAATCCTGGTTTAAGAGAATTGGCGGTGCAGCAAAAATTTGTCTCTTAAACCGAGATTCTCTTAAATAAAAGTTGACTTAAAAGTTAAATAATTCAATCAGATTTGTAGAATAATACGAAAATCGCTTATTTATATAAATATTGAATTAATTACAACTGGTTTTAATATTTATGTCTCAATTTATAGATTTAATTAACTAATTTGGCTAGTATAAAGTTAATTAGAACCTGAAATCAACCATCAAATGTTACGTCACTCTAAACAAAATTGACTCAAATGCTTAACATTTTATCAAAATTTTGTTTTGCATACACTTTATTCAAAACAATGAAATAACTCT
>JAQIWF010001805.1:0-10733 GCA_034694965.1 Ceratozetes gracilis
CAGACTTTGGTGTTTGTTATGTAAACTATAAATCAATTTTGAAAATAAAAGTTAATATTCTTACATATATTTCAGATTTTAGATAAGTTCGACGAATCAGATATGTTGACCGAAGTGCAGGGCACACCATATTATACCGCTCCCGAAGCTGTAATAGAAAATATGAAATGTTATAGTGGAACCAAATATGATATCTGGTCGGTTGGTATCACCCTTTATCAGATGGTTTCCGGAGAGTTGCCATTCCAGGATTCTGCCGGACTCATGGAATTCTATGACAATATTCAAAACTCTGACATTCAATATCCAAAAGTAATAGTTGGAGACAAACAACTCCTTAATTTACTTCAGGGTATTCTACTCTCTATTCAATTATCAGTTATTATATGTTTTTATATTATATGTCTTTATATTATATGTCTTTAGAAATATTAGTAAAAGATTTCAACAAAAGAATAACAATCGATGAGATAAGAAGACATCCGTAAGACTTAAGACATGCTTTTAATTTCTAACTAATAATTTGATCCAAAAGTTGGTTTGTTTTAAAGCACTCACAATACGATTTCCGTACTCTTCCGCCCCGAGAATCCGGAGACATATACAGAAGTATATCTATTTTGCCATACATTCAAAGCCTTTACTATCCTTCGAGTTCTTCAGACGAGAATAAGTGGGTCTCTAAGGAGGAATCTAAAGGTCTGTCCAAATGTTCACTAATTATCTCAATATAACTATTTTATTGCTTAAGAATCGTCGGACCGAACACTTAATATTCGAAGTAATCGTTTAACTTCTAGAATGAGAGTTCAAAATAATAGACAAATTTCTAACCTTGGAAGACTTGTTCGGTTAGGGTTCGGCAACGATTCAAACAATTCAAATGATTCATAATTAAAATCCTTTGACTTATAATTTAACCGCATTTTTAATATGAAATTAATTTATTGGTTATTTCGAATAATTATAATTTTAAAATAATTAAACAATTTATGATTATATCTAACAAATTTTTTAGAGAGCACATTAAGCGTACTGATCTTGCAGGAAAGGCATATCTGAATCAGATAATCTGATACCTCTAGATACTTTAGTCACTAATCGTAAATAAATTTTATTGCAACTAAAAAGTAAATATAATGTAAAAAAACAAATAAAATTCATTTAAAAGTTTAACGATTCATAGAATTTAATTAACATATTATTGAGTGAATCCGTCACCAAATCCTTGGGCTGAGAGAAGTGTGGGCTTTAAGTCACACATCGGACACAATTTATTACGTATTTGTGAAGATCGCATCCAAATGACCAGATTGTGTCGCTCCCCCTCTTCAAGGGGAAGGGATCCGTGCATTTGTTGTCCCAAATGAAAGAGTCCAACACTGGGGTAGTGGACGACAGGAGTGACTGATATATCGTTATCACTGATTCGAGGCTCAGTTCGAAAGTTCCCGAAATAGACTTCACTTCCTTCGAAAGTCTTACCCAAACATACGTTAAGAGTGACCTCAGAATTATCGAAATGAGTGAATAAATCCGTGTCCTCTTTAAGACCATATTTGATAGTAAAGGCTCGATGAGAATCCAATCCCTCTCCAGGAGTCCAATCAGGGAAAAACACTTTTGCCATTGGATTCAAATAATTGAGACGAAGAGGTGTCAAAAAGTGCTGATCAAAACCGAGTTCATTGAGAAGTACTCCTAAATAAGTGAATAACTAATGAGGAGTTAAAAGTGAGACAAACAAACCGTAATTATTCATTGTATTGGGTCTGGACTTAGGCATCGAAGAACTGTTGAAATATTCAATTTCTTCCATAAACTTATGGCAAAACTCTTGAGTAAAGACTTCAAACTTAAAGACTCTCTTCTCTAAACTAATTGTCTGAATGTCTGACTGTTTGATAATATCATCCAATTTGTGGCCATTTTTGCAACGATTAACTAAATCAACAAATGTTTTGTGCAAATAATTGTCGTTCAAATAATAGATGTCTTTGTGTTTAGGAATGTAATTATCTCTAATAAATTCAATCCTTTTCTGACTCTCATTGTCTAAATTCAATCGTCGGTTAATTTCTGTCTTCAAGAGTGCCATCACTTCATCCTTTTGTGAATCAGTATGACATCCAACTGTGGATAACTGTTCCCCAAATTCCGACCAAAACTGACTGTCATTATTGTCATATTTGACGTGAATTTTATATTTGGGCAAAAAATAATTGTTTGTCAAAAAACATTTGCATCGATAAAACTGACGGAAGAATAAGTTAATGAAAATCTCTTCACAAATATCTCTTAAACAGAATTACCATTATTTGAATGTTTGGTCAAAAATAAGATAATCCAATAAAATATGTTTCGACTAAATTCAATGTCAAACCAAATGATTAAAATCATATGATTTCAAAAATGAGAGGACTTTTAAAGCAATTTCAGCGCAGAATCCAAACAATGTTTTTGTTTTGATTCCCATTTAAAGACATCAATGAATGCATGTCTCAGATGTGTCTCAAATGTGTGACTCATTCCGTGCCTTAACTCAACTTTTAATCGGGTTTTAAAAGTTATTTCAATGTTTTATACAATACAATAGATTTAATCACATTTAAGACAATGACAAAGAAGTCCAAACAAAGCAAACAAAAGGCCACAAAAGAGGATCAAAATTTGATCAAATGTTTGGATGAATTGAGTTTAAAAGACAATAAACGCCGGCTTCAACTCATCGATCAACTCCTCAAAAGTAACATTTGGTTTAATCACTTTATATTTAATATAAATTTGTTAAATAGAGACCACATATTACAAGAACAATACGACAAATAACAATCAACTTTTGGAGGAACACAAAGACATTAATGGTTTAATCAATGATATCATTGCCATCGAGAGAAGTATACATAATATTTATTTTAATTTCTTTACATTAATTTGAAATCAATTAATAATAGACATAACGATTGAATTACCGAAACGTGACGAACAAAATTGGTTGACATTCAAAGAGTGGTTGACTGACAATACCATTGATTTGTCGAAAGTCGACATCGAATGGATAGACGACAGGCAGGGGTTTGGTCTCAAGGCTTTAAAAGATATCAATGAATCTGAAATTATTTTGGATATTCCCCGAAAAGTTATGATGAGTTGTGAAACGGCTCTCAAAGACCAGAATTTAGGTATTGTTTAGTTGAGACCCAATTCTTTGAATAATTTAATTAATAAATGATTTGACTTTCAATTGATTTAAAGCTCTGTTCATCAAAGAGGACCCATTATTACAGCACATGCCTAACATTGTGTTGGCCTTACACCTAATTGACGAATACTGTCGAACAGATTCGTTTTGGAAGCCATACCTCTCATGCCTGCCGTCCACTTATGAAACAGTTCTTTACTTAACTGAAGAAGACATAAATCAATTGAAAGGATCACAAGTTTTTGAAGAAGTGATTAAATTGAAGCGAAGTATTGGTCGACAATTCGCTTACTTTTCAAATCAGATGCGAACCAATCAAATGGCGAATAAATTATCGTTCAAAAAGTTCTTCAATTATGAGCTCTACCGGTAAGACAACACTTCTTTTCTATCGATTACTTGATGTTGTGTTGAGACGACAAGTGGGAAACCATCGGGAATTCATATCACTTATATGTCTATTCTGTGAGGGGGCAGTACTCGTAGTCCAGGTGTTGGAGTGATCACTACTCGAAGACCTTTTTCTCTTCCAAACTAAAACACCGATTATGACAATCAATATAATAATGACAGAAATGGTCGCAGAAATAGCGGCCAAAATATATTTGGAGCGATTGGTTGTGCCGTTTGATAGCAATTGAGTTGAAAATGTGTATAAATCGTCACTATTTGACAGTTGCTTCTCATTTACATTCCCATAGTTTTCCACAAAATTATTAGAATTCAGTTCTCTATTCGAAGAATAAAATATAGGATTTGCCTCCAATTTCTTCATTTCACTTAATCTCGAGTTTTCCAAATCATTCCTAATCACAATAGGAGTGGGGTTTGTCGGCAATGGGGTTATTGATGGGTTAGGCACTAGAGTTGGGCCATGTATTGGTCGAGTGAATCGGTTGAAAGCCATCATTGGGTGATATGTTATAATTGGCGGCGACTTTGAGTTAATGATTGGATTAATATTGGGATGGAATTCCATATTTGTAGGAATGGTTGGGGCCATCATTTGTTGATAAATATATGGCTGACGATCATTATTATGGATGAGTTGATTCGACGGCTTTTCTCTAATATCTTTGTCATTACGTCCTCTAATGTTTTGGTCGAGAATTTCTTTTCTTGGAATTTGTTGATTGGTTTCAAGCCTTCGATTCTCCAGATTATTGTTAAAATGAATTCGATTTGAATTTATTTGAGGACTTCCGTCATTGGATTGATAGGGGGCTGAGTGGTAGGACTGAGTCTGTTGAGGAAGTAATGGGTAATTCTGGTGTAATGACAAATATGGCCACAAATGACTATCCAAATAACTTGAACTCTGCTGAGGAATATTCTGAAAATTGTGTCCAATAAATTGCTGGTCATATGTTTGCTGACCGTTGCGGCGAATCTTGTCGTTTACCAGCAAATGATTGTTAGGATATGGCTGTCCGTATAGCCATTGAGAGATAGGTATCATTTGACCACTCATTGTCTCACTCATCGACAGACAAATAGCAAAAAATAAACAAAATTTTCTATACTTTTGCGACATTTTAACAAAACTTTATTAAATTATTTGTGAAATACTTCCAGAAAATAGATTTATTAAAACAACTAAAAAATATGCAAACGATTGCAATGCGGGCTCTATTTGAATGACTAAACTATGAAAGTTTGTCACAATTTTTATCAATTCTGTTCTCTATAAAGTTGGGCGGTTTCCACAGTCATGACACGACAAAACTCGATCCCTTCCTCTGATGGCCAGTCAATGATTAGTGCACTGATACCACTCTGGGATATGAACAATCATAAACACGGAAAGGTATTCAATAGTTTCTCGTTTTAATATTAATTCATTTGAATATTTATGTCAATTAATATTCATTTGTGTCTCAATCCTAAGCTTTCGACAGACTTTGATTTAAAGACTGATTCTGGTGTTTGTCTTGCAATGGAGGACTTCAAGATTGGACAACAGGTCTGCCATTAAAAGATAATTACAGAGAAGTTGATTGTTATGTCTTCAGGTCTTTATATATTACGGTTCGCGATCTAACGGCGAGTTCTTCGTTCACAACGGGTTTGTATACTCCGATAATCGCAATGATTTCGTGCCTTTAAGACTAGGAATTAGTCGAAATGATTCGCTGTTTCAACAAAAGTATGAATTATGCAAAAGACTTGATTTAAACGTTTCCGGTGTTTATCGTCTGTATAATAAGTCCCAACCAATAGACCCAAAGTTGTTGGCATTTCTCAGAGTATTTCATTTGGATAAAGGTATTCATAATTTATTCAGTAATTAATTAGTTATCAATAACTTTCACTTGAATTTAATTTCCGACTTTTAGCTCAACTGGAATTGTGGTCAGAAAAAGACAATATATCAGAGATTTCCGATCCTTCCTCTCAGTGTTTACAGGATTTGAATGAAAAAATAGGACACTTTTTGGCGAATCGATCTGTGATTTTATTGATGGGTTATCCCAAACCCGAATCGCAATTCAATTACAATAATAGAAATATCGAACAATTGATTAAAAGTGAAATCAATTTACTTAAGAGTTATATTCAATAGATTTTTATATATTTATGTATAACTGGTTTATAAAAACAAATTTATTACAATTTGTTTGAAACAAATTTGCAATAATTTAATCATTGAATCAATTATTTATTATATATTTATTACAAATGTATTTAAAGCGTAAAGACTTATATAATGTCCTAAACATCTGCTAAAAAACATTCAAAGTATTGGTTAACGACAACAAGGATTCAGAGATTGTAAGACAAATATTATGTCATTTATTTATATAAAAATAATTGAGAAAAACACTCAAAAACTCCTTTATTTCTAATTTTCTTTATTTTTATTGAAGAGATAAACGCAATCAATGTTTACTAGTCTTACATAATATTGAATGAAAACAAATAAATGTATTCATAAAAGTTTATGGATTCAAAATTGCGATTATATTACAATCGAAGCATTTGTTCAATAAAACTATTAATAACTCGTTTGTAAATTACTTTAAAACAATAAATATAATGATAATTATTCATACTTTTAGATGATTGGGTGAAAAGGTATACTTTAGCTGATAGGCATCGGCCACCAGAAGCCGTACCTCATTATCAGTCCAGTGAAATGTGGGTAAGTTTTGGAGTAATAACATTAATCCCTGAAAATCCTTCTCTTGTAAGAGATTTTTAGACCAAAATCGGAGAAAAGCGGCGCAAACGAACAGATGGAATGCACTCGAGAAAGGAGTGCCCGATCCTAATGTCCAACTGTTGAAGTCACTTGTGCTGTCAGTACTGTCCTTATGATTTAGAGTCATATTTTGTACGTTAGAAACGGGCACAGATGTTGTAGTGACGGCTCCCTCCGCCAAATATGTATCCCAAAGGCGGACAATACATCGAAGCGGTATTTCTCGGATTAAAAGGTTATTCATCCATCGAAAGGCAAACTGCAAGTACTGAACGGAATGCCTCTCCAAATGCTCGTGGAGTTGACGGTCCACTCGCGAGACAACGCAAGATAAGAGATGTACCAGTCTTTGAATGCCCGGCTGTGCGAACGTATAGTTATCTTGAATTGAGTCCAAAAGTTTAGTGAAAGACCAGAAGGAGTCGGCTTCGACTCCACTCAATGTCTCCTCACTGAGAGTCGACACATCGAATGACTCGACTTTAGACAAAGCGTTCCCCGGAATGAATTCAGACAAATAAGTGACAAAGAATGGAGTGACCAAATCATTCATTCCCTGCACGTAACCACTGGCCGGATGTCTGATCGACCAAATGTAGAGAATTCTCTCGAATATTCCCTGAACTAAGTTTTGCTGGAATATTGATATCAAGGGTTGCATTCGAGGAATGTCTATATGGATCTGGCGGTAGATCTCGTCCTGTTCGGGTCGGTTATTGTAGTAACTCTGAACCAACTGTTGATATTCTGCGCGCTTTCGCTCCAGATTTTGAGTCCTTTTGGAGCGAATGACAGGTAAATACCCCAACAGAAGCTTCCAAGTGATGGGTCGGATCTGATTAGGAATACCGGCCCACGCGAGTGATCGCAATTGGTTCAGATCAGTCACTTCGTCTTCAAATATTATTTTCTTGATTTTCGCTAACTTTGGGTCACTTTCGACGATATTATTGAGTTTTGAATTAATTTCCTTATTATTGGATTCATTCGATGTATTTATATTCGAATCCCCTTTCGATGGCTTTGATGTCGAAGGCTATCAATAGAGTAGAGGAAGGGATCAGTGATTGAATGCCAAACAAATATTTTTTATGAATATTCATACAATTATTGGCAAAATATTTATATCTTTCACCAAAAGATTAGATCTATTGAACTGAAAATGAATTCATTTGAATCAAAGTCTAATTTGAGATAAACAGAAGAATATCTTAAAAACAAAAGATTAAAATGTAATCAAAACAAATGAAAGACAATAATATGGAAAACAATGGGAATTACCGTCTCTTTGATGAGAAGTGAAGACATATTAGCGGAAAGGGAGTCAGTATTGGGTTGATTGCAGTGATTTGCATACATGTTATTCCGATTATTAGTATTGGTCTGAAGGCAGTCATCAATGGTTGAATCCCAGGCGTCGTCACAACTGGCAGTGAAGACTTCAAAACTGGAAGAGTTATTCCTCTTGTGCTGAGTCTTATGTGGATTAGCACTCGATTTGTTGGGATTCGACTGTTTTGTTGGCGTTGATGTCATCGATGACAGAGAACTAGTCCTTTGCTTTGAATGTCTCTGCGGTTCACTTCCTAACGATTGGCTCTTATTTGACTGAAAAGTATTCTGATTATTATTTTTCAATATCACTCTTCCGGGAAATTTGGGATTAGAGTTGGTATTATTGGCCGAATCCGTTCCCCACGGCTTCCAAAATGTAGTGTTTGTTGAACTCATATTCAGACCTCTATTTAATAAATGGCTTTATATTAATGCTATTAATTAGTTCATTGAAAAACATTGACTAATAAAAGCAACAAAACTTGTTAATGAAACTCAACAAAATGATCGAGTTCACTATTCACACATTAGCCCTAACCAGCTTTACAGCTGTCCTTTTCGCACAAAAGGCAAAATTTTGGTTAGATTTTGATCATTGAATAGATTTTTATTAAATATTTAATTGCTTTCGTTATTGAATCAAATGAAGTAAAATTGTATTCAATTTCAATGAATTTCCTTAAAATTAAATCACCAGAAAAATGGCAGAAATGATGAGAAAATCAGTGATTTGTTTGTGTACTGAAAGCGCATGACTTCAGAGATATTACAAAAGCAGACATCACTTCAATACACATGTAATCACTTGTTTTGATTGAGTCTTACCTCGAAATCACTTTAATTATCACTTAATTGACAGGAATTGCAAATCAATTCAAAGTTGGTTTACAATTAAGAGTTGCATTTAATTGTCTGTCAATTCAATTGTTAATTGTCTTAATCCCACTTTAATTGGATATCTTTTGAATGCAAATGCATTTAAACTTCAATTTAAGAGATCACTCATTAAATTAGTAAACGATGTCATCGACGGGTTATCACAACTACGAGAGAACTGTCAAAACAGGTGATGACGAGGAAGAGGACCCCTTAGAGACAATGCTCGACAGAACCGGTTGTAAAGAAATACATTATTCACTACAAGTTTGTATACTTTAAGCCTTCACTCAGTTTTCAAATCTTTAAATTCATTTGATTTTCAAACTGTTTTGAAGGACTGTATGGCAGAGCACAGGGATTGGAGGAAATGTCAATCTTTAGTCCAACAGTTTAAGGAATGTATGAAAGAATACGAGAAGAATAAAAAGATGAATAAAAAGAAGAATTAAATACAAAAAGAAATTTCAAGATATTTGTCAAAAAGTGTTAATTAATTAAATTATTGAATCTATAATTAAAATGAATTAATGGCACGAAATGTAAAATATTTGGCAAACAAGTGATGCAATGGTTTAAAGAAATCCAAAATAAATTAAAATCTATTCACATATAAATTGAATTAAAACTATATTTAAGTCTTTATATCACATCTCAAGTGATTATCGTATGAATAGCCGTTTGAACTCATGTTATGATTGCCTCTGAAGTTGGAATTCGTGAAGTTATAGGTCTCGGAGTGAGAGATGGATCCGTCGTCGTAGTACTCCAACTCATCCGTGTAGTCAATATCGTTCTGATGGGTCAGGAAGTGGTGGTTCTGGCGGGTCGGCCACATTAAGTGCGTCACTATAGCGTAGGCCAAGAAATCAGCCGCAGAGGAGAAACCTATCATTCATTTAACATTTAATTTGATTTCCATATAAATAGAGTAGAGTTAGGGCTCACCGGAAATCAATTTATATCTCCACATGAGTTCAATCTGAAGGGCAACCATAGCTACGAGTGGCAAATGGACGAACCATACCAGTATACCGGCACCAAAATGCAAGTAAAATTTAAGTCGTTTCTGATCCTGCTCCAACATCATTGAGAGACGCAGTTCGTAGAGGAACCACATCATTAGAATGACCCGAAAGGCCAGACTTATCCAACCGGGGAATGTGTGATATTCATCGATCTCTTCGATTGAGTTCACCGAATGCTATATTAATGACATAATTGTTAATCAATTTGATGACAAAATTTGGTTAAAATCAATGCAAACCTTAATCCAAATGAATAAAACAATTTCAATGATGATATAGAGAAGCCATGCCATCAATATTAATGGTTTCGCACTAATCTCGGCTTTGGTTACCGGCCATCCCTTTGCGATTATTATCACAAATAGGATAAACAGTGCCTTTAGTTAAACAAATTATTATTTAGAACTTAATAATTATGAGATAAAATTGTGCTCAGAATCAATAAATAGTGGAGGAATGGGTGCAAAATCTGTTTACCAGTGATAGGATCCTAATAATGTCGGCCACAGTGTTTAATATTTCAAAGCCCTGTCCGTCGTGTGCGAAGACAATCTTATGCAGTCCGACGAAGAAATATGACAAACAGTGCATAGAGAGTGAAATTGTGAACAAATATGTGAGTAAATTACGGATCTTTTGCGAACTGAAGGCATAGAGTTGTGCTGACGTTAGGATTATGTAAAACACAATCAGAATGAGGTATAAGAGCAGGTCCTACACCACAAACATAATGTCATTTCAGTTAATTTCCTTTAATAGACATTCAAGTGTCAGACCTGTTGTTCAAAAGAGAACTGATGGTCCAAATCCAAAGGCTTATTGGAGGCACTGTTCGGGTGGCCATTCACTAACCAAACATCATATTTTATGACAGAATTGTCTGCCGACCCGTCTTTCCACTCACACGACATATTGCGTGAAGTATCGGATGTCTTGAAATCACGAAAGCATGCGATCAGAAGTAATAACCAAAACCTATTCGTTAATCAAAAATACAACAAATGTTTACATTTTAAGAAATTTCCAAATCATTTCACAAAAGACTATCAAAATTCAACTAAATTTCTATTCTTCTAATTATATAAATTGA
>JAQIWF010001806.1:0-10732 GCA_034694965.1 Ceratozetes gracilis
AAAATTATCATGACTTATCATTTTGATTCTTATTTGAACAAGGTAATTAATTATTTTTAAAGTAATTACATGATAATAAGAATAATAAAAGTTATTGTAATGTAAAGTCTTATATAATGTGAACACAGAGTTTGTGCCCAAATATAAAAGACTTGAATTTTGGATCAATTGTTATCTCATTGAGAAGAATGGGTTCGTCGCTCGGCCTCACTATACTCTCCCATTTTCATAGAATTCAAGAATCAATTCCTCATTATCTAAGAAATGGTGTATTTTATTCATATTTATAAATATTCACTTCATTCAAATCATTTGCTTTTCATTATCTTCTAATCTCTTCATTTGGAAATTAATCATTATTTTTATGAATCTTCAATTATGAATATTTGTTCTTGGTTATTTACGCTACAAAATTAGCTTAAACTCTAGAATATAATTAAACTACAGATATAGTCATAAGATTTCAAACTTTTTTAATACTCTTAAGAAAATTAAAAAATACTTTTCTATTAAAGTAAGAAAAAGTTTTCAAATTTAATGGATATTTTCAGAAAAACATATTCAGGACTATAATAGAAAATATTTTTACCATTTTTTTGGGAAAGAAATATGAATAGAAAATTAAAAAGTATTTATTAATGAGAATTCTTTGCAACAAATAATTAAAAGAAAGTTAAGGTTTTCTGAATGCAAAACATTTATAATTCTTTGAAACAAATAAAGTATTTTTCAAATTTAAGTTCTATTCTATTGGTGTTCACAAACATATCTATGGCTTAAAAATTCAAATTAAGATCTTTTCTATTCATTAGTTTTAAAGCTAACAAAACAGAAAAAGCAAAGAAAAGAATGTGTTCTTCCAAACAGAGTGTATGTCCACTATATTAAAGGTATTTAATTTTATTCCTTGCGTTCAACTCATCCCATATTTCTTGTGGAGAATTGAAAGAACGTTTGCCTCCGAACCAGTTCTCACTCAGACTCTCATTCATTGCAAAACAAAAGAATACATTTTACTGTTTCAAAGGCTAACCTTTGACCTCATGGGTGTAAAAATAATTAAAATATATTTCGTGAGTTGAAACTCGCATACATTAAAAGAGAGGTATGTATCATGAGTTGCAGGGTTATCTTGCATACCTAATGAATAAGTAACTCTATTCTGAATAGTCTAAAACAGGATGACTTTGAAAATTATTCTGATTTTTAATCAATTTAATGAGTAATGTTAAGCACTTGTGCTGTTAGTGATTACGCATAATCAGTATTAATCAGTATTAATACGATTTATAATTTTGTTATCTTTGAGTCTCATCTCATCCCAAGACTTGTGATAAAAAGTAAAAAGAAGTAAACGATTGTATTTAAGAGTGGTTTCCGTTCAGTGGTAATAACGGGACTTTTGCTTCCGAAGCTCCTATTCATGGCTTTAAATAAAGTATTCTTGGGTTCGGTCTTTGATAAGGTTTTGAAAAACTTTTAAGTATATAAATATTCAGTTGTTATGTATAATAAATTTTCTTCTATTTAACAACTTTTTTATTATGTTTTTTGTGGAAAAACTTCTTTTGTTATATTTTAGTCAATAATTCATTGAATGTTTTTTATTACAAATAAAATGACGAAATGTTTGATTCTATCAATTATTATATTCACTTATTTGTTTGAGGCATTCATTGAATGGCATTTTGGCAGTAAATCTCTTCTTTATCATTCGATCCATTGATGTTTTGTAATAAACAGTGGTTTTTGTCATTATTATCATTATTTTGCTTTTACTATATTATTATTCAATATTGTAATTCACTTCAATACTCAATTGAATCGCATTTCAATCGCACGATATATACAGAAAAACTCTTTTGTAGTCTAAAGAAAGACATTGATAATAATGGAGAAAATTGAATACTTTTTGGTTTATATTAACACAACACAAGTGCTCTCTTTTTAATAATTCTATACAATATATCCCAGAATATAATTTCCATATAAAACATACAAAATATCTGTTTGTTTAGTGTCATCGCATCAAAAATACAATCATTTCTATTACTTTTTATTCCTTTTAATCGATTTGAAAAGTTTAATGTTTTGAACCTTACAAACACTTTAGAGGAAAGGTATCCTAATTATTGTCGAATTTATATTATTTGCCACAAATGAAATCACATTTAAGCCACATCTCAAAGTGATGTGAGAGTGTGAGTGGAGTTGAGGGCAATCCATCTTTGGAGACAAATGAGTGGTTGACAAATGAGACAAATGTGCAATAATAGTAATAATGGTAATAATAATCAATTTTGTTGGGTTCAGACAATTGTTAACAACGAGGAACAATGTCAACATTGGTGGAGCGCGTCATTGTGTGTCTGAGCTCTAATGTAATATATTATGTTATCGACTATTGTATACATATATGGCTTTATGGATCGGGGGTTGAATAATGTTGACCAATATGTTTGTCACGCATTGTGCTGGTACAGTGCGACCCCCTGAGTGTGCCCTCCCCTGAGACTGAGCATCACTTGTTTGGTGCTTTGTTGAGTTTACTTTTGTCCGGTGCCATCACATTTTCAATACACATTTTCTTAGTTTGGTTGGTCTGAGTCTACAATATGTGCTTCTCTTCTCTTCTTATTCTAGTCTTCTGTACTGCACTTTAGATCCCTTTATGTAGTAATGCATTTGTCCAGTGTTTAGGTTGGCCTCCATTCTACCCATTCTTTCATTTCTATCCATTGGAGTTCATTGTGACTACTATTCGATTCTACATTCCATGTATTGTCCATCCATTGCCATCACTGGCCTATTGTTCCATTTCATCAAATACTTTCTGTTCCTCCTTTTGTGACTCTGGCTATCATACACTTCACTTTATTCTATATATTTTATTCTGTCCTATTCTGTCCGCTATTCTCTTGTATCCAATTCTAAACAGAATTGCATTTTTCTATTTACTTGTTTCGAAGAAACTCTGCGAAAACTTTTCTTGTCTTCAATATATCGCTTCTATTCAATACTTTTTCCATTACTTTCTGTTTGTCTGACATTTTTTGAAACAAATATTAAACAAAATTCTCAGACAAACAATCCTTTAATGATCTTTAATGAGATTTTGTTCGCCATTAATAACAAATTCCTCACATTTTTATATTTCAATGCATTTCTTCGCAATTCCTAATTCTTTAATACAAAACCATTAAAAGATTTAATCGAAACAAATCACAAAAACACAAAAACCCACAGCTTTTCAACAATCGTTTTACTCAAATGACTCACTGTTTCTATTAAAAGATCTAATTCTTGTAACTCAACACAAAAGCAACAAGATTATGTTGCTTTCAAACAATCAAAAGGGCAAAATGTATTAACTCAATTGTGTAAACAAGTCTTGGTTAGTTTGGTATATAATTGAGAAATTCACTGCCATGATATATTGAGAGAGCCTCCTAGAAAATCACATGATTTCAATAAATAAGGGGATAAAATAGTAATGAATAAAATGGTTTGTTTAACATTAAAACTATAAAAAGCTGTGAAACACGTAATCACGTTCTCCATAGAAGTCAATTGGTGTGGGAGTCAAACATCTTATGAAAGCCAGACTTAAGTTTTCATTTTCTTTTCAGTATATTCTCAGCATTTGCAAGAATTTCAACATTTGTTTAGTAAATTGACCTGATATTTATAATAGCAATATGTGATATTCAGGGTTGTATAAGGGTTTCGAATTCAGGAAAATTAAATGTGAGGTAAATTGTAATCAGATAGGATTAGTATCACAACTCAATTACTTTGTGCCAAATTAGTCATCAAAAATAAGGTAATTAAACTTTTTGGAGAATGGTTAATTTTCATATGCATTTTATTTTAGACATTTGAGACCATATATTTGACTTCAGTGTAAATAAATCTTTATCACAGATTCTGTGATACGGAAACACAGAATTTTTAAAGAATATTCCTGGACAACCTTGATTAGGAAGTTTAAGCTATAAAATAGTATGTCAAATAAATCATACAAAAATTGTTTATTTTGTATGTAAACTTTTATATAAAATTAGGCGCACCCAGGTTTAAATATCTGGTAAAAAAGTGTTCATATATTAAAATGTGAATTCTGCACTTGGATATTCCAGAATTGAATCATTTAAGACTTGAGAATCGAGGAAACCCAACATTGCTTTCAATGCAATAACTTTTGTTATGCAATGAATGAAACCTTAAAATTGTTTTCAATTCCTTTCATTGATTCCTATTTTAAATTTTTGTTCTGTTAGTTAGAAATTAAAAATACGGTTTGAATATACTATTGATTACTGTTATAAATGAGTCTCAATTAAAAATGACCAACTTATGTTGCTCCAATGGTTTTTAAAAGTACAAAAAATAAGTACAACAATAAAACATTTATCATGGGCAACCATTTATTTGTGCAACAACAATGTGTGAATGAGAATTCTCAAGTTTTCTAGAGAAGCTAGCTAATTGCAATAAATTACACACTATTTTTAAGCCTTCAAAATCACTTTGAAAACATTTGCCTTACTCAGTTTTATTCAAACCATAAATAAATTCTATAATCTATTGAAACTTAAAATTTCATGAACCTAATTTCTTTTTTATCCTTGATAATTCCACCCTCTCCTTTTTTATTGATTTTCGTAATGATTTAGTGATCTTATGATGGATGTAGGCATTGGTTTTGAGAAAATTTTGATGGAAACTAAATTTAGCTTGATTCAGCATCCTTATGATGAAGAATAGTCGATCGGTAACATCAAAAGGAACCTGGGACATAAAAGAGAAGGAGAATTTGAAAGTACAATGAATTAACGATACATTAAAATACATGATTACAGACAAAAGAGTGAGAATTCTGTGAGTGAAGTACAGGTGCTTTATATTCATAGCGAAAATATTGTTTATTTTGCTTATATTATGACTCAATATGTGGGCTAATTATAGTCTGCGTAAGCATTTTGGTTGTCTGTCAACCAGAGCCGCAACAAGCGATTCATTGCATAGAAAGCATATATTGTTTGCTTACACTCTTCAAACACAGATAAAAGAATACTGTTTTCTGGCCTATTGTGTAACTTTTGAAGACTGCATTCAAGTACATTAGCCCAGTATTGTCAGCCAGTATATGGAGTTTCGCTTTCATAGCTCCTCTCATACCTACTCCACTCCATTATATAACTTCTCTTTACTTTTCTCATCATTTCTAATATTATACTATTTTTTGTATTTTGATGAAAGTAAAGCACAAAAAGTATTCTTTTGATTCAAAAGTATTTCATATAACTTACATTCAAATCATTTTTGCTTATATTTTCAATTTTCTATTGTGATCGCTATTATTTTCCACATCATTAACATTCTCTTTTGTCGAAAAACATTTCTCATTTCTATTCAAATAGCTTTTATGTAAAGAAAACACACATCAAATCAATGTCTGTTTGGTTTCGCTTTGATTTACCGTTCCTTACATTCGATTCAATTTTCTCTTATTTTAAACAAAAAAAACTTTAAATAATAACAACTATTCTTTAATTATGACAAACTATGGTCTAATTGATTAAAGGTGGAGACTATTCTTGACCAACTTTTACTAGGTTAACTAGCTTAACATTTACAATTATTCAATTATATAAATATAATAACACCTGTTTTTGTACAATTTGTCTTAAATATAGGGATGGCTTAGAAATAAGTTGAGAAATCAAAACAAAACTCGAGATTTGTTTTGATCTAATTGGGAACAAATCAAATCGATTTTGATATTACATAACACTTATGTATTGTATCTCTCCTTCCAATTGTTTGGTAGTTTTGTTTCACAAATTATTAAGTGATCACTGATTGTAAACATTTTATGATCGTTTGTCCGAAACTATTCCCAACTCGAGGTGCGATTCATTGCAGATATTCCCAAATGTGTGAGCGTCTGAAATCTGGACAACCCTTTGATCAATGATACTCTTCTGGCAATTACTTATTCTAAACGCACAGCTGTCAGAAAAGTCATCAAAACTATTAACGAGAAAGTGATACCCTTCCCAACCCTATCCTCCACAAACACTTCAAAATACTTTTAAACCCAATATATTTCAATTAAAAATTTGCGAAGTATTGAAAACTTGATACTAAATGCTTGAATATTGCTATCAATCCACAAAGTGCTCATTCATTCATGAAAAGTATCTTGCTTCTTACGATGCTTTCAAAAGCTTAGTTTTGTTTTTCAAGCAATCATTTGTGTTTATTCTCTGACCGATCGGTCCTCTCATGAATTGTTTGTCATCAAAATGATTGCGAAGAGAAATGTTTTAATCCTTTGCCAACGCACTGATCCCTTGACTAACATTTAATGATTCTGTGCTATCATTATATTCGAGTGAATCAAATGAAATGAATTTCTTGAGTGTTGAACAGAGTTTAGAATCAAATATAAATCACTTGAAGTTCTTCACAAATAAGCGCTTTTAAGGCACTATATTTTGTTTCGATTGTCGAATAAGTTTTTGTAATTTTATTCAAATAAAAAAATTTGAATTTATTTTTCTCCTCTCAATAGAAAAGTAAGTTTTGTATTCGTATGAGTCTCTGGTATTGTGTCGGAGCGTTGCTATGACGAAGTGCAGCGCTCACCACAAATATTCTTCAAGTATGCCTTTTATTGCATACTGTGTTTGTCAATTGAAAACGAGCACAAAATATGACACTTTTTATGTTTTACAAGAGTTAATCTTTCAGATCAGAGCAAAGCTTTTGTTCACTTTTTTGCACCAAATATTTAATTTTGTTCTTTCAATGACTTGTTTGACTCTATATCTTATACCTGAGCCCTAATGTCTCAGACCATTGACTACTTTTATGAGGACTTGTGTCCAGAATCTGCGCTCAAGTTTTGAATAAAATATACGAAATTTTAAAAGCCTTTTAAGAAACTATTTTATAAACGATATCTGTATTTGTATTCAGAACTAAGATTTCGAAATGTATTGAAAACTGTATATCAATATAGCAGTGAATGGCTGTCAGTAATAATAGTGACTTAAGTACTGGTATTTCAATTTTTTCATAAAAGATTTTAAGATTCTCTGTATTGATGTGTCGATTGAATTGATTGAATTTGATGCAAGAATAGACTCGAATCGAAATCAAAATGATTGGACAATCGAAGCGCGATAACAATGTTTGTACAATACATTGACGCCACTAAATATATATTGAATAGGCCAGTGCTGCCTGTGCTGTGCACTGTATATATGTCCTATGCGTTAATTCTGGACATTGAGAAAAAATTGAATAGAATCGCAACTTATTGGAAAAAGGCGTTAGAGTTAGACCTAAGGAATTATATATTGCATCGCATCCAACAAAAGCACTGAATCCCATCCAATGGCTATTCCTTCATATCTCCGATTGCAAAGAGCCTGTGCTGCAAATCCCTGAGCGCCACTATATATTTCTATACAATATTGTGTATTATGTATCGTATTCTCAATTGTGACACCAATTCTCTTCCAAAATACAATCGACCAAAAGATTCAGTCATACAGTCCTGTAATACTAAACCCGATAACAGAACATGAATTCAATCTCTTTATTGTTTATAAGATTACTTAAACTAAATATAAAGCTTTTCTTCGTTTTTCTTCATAAAGAGTTATAATCTTTCACTTATCGATCAATACATTTGCAATGAATAGAAATGCGTTTCCGATTCTTTCATTAGTTTTGTCCAAAACTTTTTAATATCAAATAACGTGTTTTCTAATAACAATTACATATAAACCTAAGCTTTCTTTCATTTTCATCAATAAACTAGAGTTAAGTTCATTTATCGCTTAAGAAAAACTCAAATCTTCCAAAATAAGATCGAGTTAAGTCTCAATACTTGAGTTGTTTTGAGTGATTGACATTATTTTACTCGAGAACAGTGTAGTTAAGTGTCATTTACGGCGTCAAAACATTGAGCCATAACTGAGAGTCAACTCCAAGTTGAACGTCAAAAGTGGTGAACATTACATCTCTTTGTATCCACCATTCAATTGGTTTTGTTGAATGAAAACTTACAAATCATTTGCAAATTTCTATTGTAAGCCATTGTCGTTGGAATCCCTTCACAATGAATGCAATTTCTATTTAAAATTCATAATTAAAGGCATTTCAATGAATTTAATTTGATGTGAAATCTCTCCAATAATTAGTAATTTGATTATTGGAGAGAAAATAGAAGTTATCTTTGATTAAAATATAATGAAAGTTGATTTTAATTAAATTAAACGAAAGAATCGTTTGCATCAAAACGAAAACATTAATGACTGGAATATGAAAACAAACAAAAAACTAATCAATGATTTGACAAACTTTTCAGACACAGAGCCGACTGAGGGATAAACTAATGGAGAGAATAGTTGTTTCCCTGTTATTTATTTTTGTCGTCTAAGTATTGATATGAAAAAAGATCAATAAAAGTAACTCGAGTTTAAGTTATTTGTATCAATAGCCTGTGCATAAGGCAGGGCATTATTTCATAATAATCGTCGTCATCAATATAATACTGGCCAACACTGTTCTCTAAATAACTCTCCATTAATATAAAATGGTTTTTGCTTTACCAATGCCTTAATCCTGCTTTCACTTAGAGATGCTGAGCGCCAACAGTTAATACCCTTCTCCTTATTCTCTGGTAGTTTGTGCTCAGCTTTTCCAACGACAGAATTGTAGCGAATTAGCAGTTTTTACTTTGCTTTGCCAGAGAGAGAACCGTATGTTTATGTCTTCACCATACGATCCAAACGTATTATCTCCTGTATTAGTGAATGTATGTGAGTGTATGTGTTGTTCATATGTCTGTGTGTTTGCCTACTTGTGATCTCAATTGGCATTTGTTTGAACTCACCATTACTTGTTAAGTGCCACCAATACAGAGCTCATCACAATTATATAGTCCTCCACGACATCACTTTTTCATCACTTTTTTATTTTCAAATTTAATTCAAAGCATTTAGACTTCACTCAACTTTTCTTATATATTAAAAATCATTTAATGATTTGAGTTCACAATCGTTAGGCTATTATTTAGTCTCTAATAAAGAAAACATTTGTTTTGCTTCTATTCGGCATTAAATAAAGTTTTTATTTATGAATAGATGAACAGAATATGAGATTTTAATTTTAAATAGAGTCTATAATTAGCTAAGATTTCCAATAGAAGAATAGCTATCATTTTGAGACTCATTATTATTATTGGTATCATTGTTAAGGGACGGCATATCTTGCAATGGCTCTCACTATGAGATCTCAATATTTAATGAACTCTTATTGTGGTTTGAATACAGTTTAGTGGAGTGCCAGCATTTGGCCACACATTGTCATCTCATTTGGTCGTGTATTGTCCTGTGCTGTGATAGTCTCTCCCACACTATGTCTGATTACTATTAGGCCGGTTAGCGTTCACTCACTCACCAGTCAATTGTGAATTCCAAGTCTTAGTTCTAAACGAATCTATCGGTTATCCAAATCTTTGCACAACATATAACACATCCGCCTTAATGACGAACAAAGACCAGAGTCAGTGCAGGAAAGTTAAGCTAATCATTAGACTGTTCACTAGTTTTCAGTTGTAATTACAAACAAAGTTTGGCAAAGATTTAAACTAAAGCTCCAATTGTTTGTCAGTCCTCTCATTAAGACTAAGAAATTCGAACCGATATTTACGTCTACAATACTCACCAAAAATAAACCAAACTTTTTGTCTTTCAATTTCTCCTCCGATTTGATTACCAAAAAATTTTGAAAACTTTGCTTTAAGTCAACTCTCAATCACTTTTCCATCACATTTGCATTGTATTAACGAATGCAATGCATTGACGACTGATATAAAAATAAACATTATTTTTATAAAACTTATTGGGTTTGCGATAATTAAGACATTAAGTGATGAGAAGTGAGTCTTATTCAACAGTTCGTTATTTTTGAAGAGAAGGTGCAGACGATTACATTCACGACAATAGTTGGATGAATGGCTCCATTGTCTTACTTATGAGGATATGTTTAGGAACTTATCTCTCACTTCTTGAGAGTTATAATTAGAAAATTACTCAAAATTGACAAAAGGATCTGATTATTCGCTTATATTTAAGCCAACACTAAGATTGATGTGAAAATTATTTCAATTCATTCATACTTTAATTCAAAATAAGACTAAAATAATATATTATGCGAAGAAAGTATTTAATTAAATGATCATAAATTATGAATCAGTTCAAAATATCCATGTTAATTACTCGATTGATCACAATGTGTATTTTAATTTGAATCAAGCTCACTTTAATTGAGTTCAGTGTTTTGTTAATGTTATGAATTTTTAATGTTTACAAAATTGGACATCAAATGAAAGTTATGTGAAAGGTAAATGAATTGAGCTTGATCAAAGTATTTTAACGCTTAAATTTTACAGATAGTTAAGTGCTTTTGTTTTTTTTGAAGCAATAGTTTAGTAATTAGACACATATTTTGCTATAAACAAAACAAATGCTAATCTCAGAGATGGCGAAGTGGTGTCACTTCCGATGTCAATAACAATAGGTTTTTCTTAAAACTTATAATTACTTCAATTCCAAGATTATTGAGGAAAATGTTGTTAATTCTTTCTGATCATTGATCGTTCCCTGGAAAAGATAATAATAATAATAATATTTATAACTAATTAAATGGG
>JAQIWF010001807.1:0-10726 GCA_034694965.1 Ceratozetes gracilis
CGGGCCGGGTGAGTTTTCCCGTGTTGAGTCAAATTAAGCCGCAGGCTCCACTCCTGGTGGTGCCCTTCCGTCAATTTTTATCGGAGGTACACTACTAGTAGAGTACCACATTACGAGTACGCCGTCGGATCCACAATACTTCACGCCTGGGAACACCAGATCGGATCATGACATGCTTCTCCTTCGACTGCACATCGTAGGCAAACTACTCTTGAGTGCTCCGGATATTTGATTTACAGAATCTCTATTCAACTGGTCCTATTGGGATAATGGACTAAAGGCGTTCGTCACAAAATCAACACTACGGCAGTTATGAGAATACCCTGGTAATGCACTTCGCTGAAACACTATAGAGTGAATCAGGGTCGGTGCCCAAGGCTAAAAGCGATAAAACGGACGATAATGAGGTGAAATAAATAATGATTCCAATGAGTTTCAGATGACGGTTAAAAAGTGTAAAAATCCGTCAGGCCTCCTGAGTTAGGAGGGTGCGCTGCTACACGTTCGCTTCGCACTTGCCCAACGGCCCAACCGCCGATTGGTCATTCGATTCCAATGCGCACCTCTCATGAAGTGGCTATAGATATCGAGGGTTCGAGCGATAGTTATCTCCGACCATGTGTTGATCAAACGTTTGGTGACGCCAAGCGCCTTTAATACCATGTAAGACGATGGAGCTATGCAACCACGTGCTCCAAAGACTATACCGTCGACAATCACCGGTATATCGCTACTGGCTTGGAAGCTCTCTCGGACCATTTCAATTAGGTCTGTCTTTGAGTATTTGTTTCGCTTCCATATAGCCTTCTGGGTTAGTGTGTGCGTTCCATCATTGAACGGACATGTCACGTCGAGTATGTAAATTTTCGAACCGTCATGCGTTCGAAGCAGTAAGTCGGGCCTCACATTACCTTCGGCAGTTGTAAACTGCTTTTCGGTCGTGCAGGTGTGGCCCAACTTTTGCAGATGACGAGTTAGGAAATCGAGAACTTTATTGTGCCGCACTCTAATCTTCGACTTTCCGTCGTAGTGGCAGTGCTGTACTATGTGTGTTACAGTTTCCTTGAAACCACACTTGTACCGGCATTGAGCTGGCCCTCTGTATTCCATCCCACCAGACGTGCTTGCGCTGTGCTCTGGTTGGGACTGGCGCCCCCGAAGGTGCCTAGCGGCGTTGGCTCCACATGGTAGTGCATTGAAGCGCAACTGAACCGCACGCACGAACTGCTTCCCACGCAAAAACTTACTCCCTTCCGAGAGCCAAGAGTTTCCAATGCCTTCGACAACCGAAAACTCCCTTGCTCCCAGACCATCGTAAGTCTCTGTTGTTCGGTCGAGCCAATATCTGGTGTACCGTTCAATTGAGTCCAGACAGTGTTCTTGGCTACCAACGACCTTCGTGAGAAGCGTGGTACAGGTGTCTTTAAGTTTACTACATTCGGGGGACGTAACCCAAGTCTGAATATGCAGGTTATCAGAAAGGGATAATTTGTTAAGCCGGTTTAGCAGGATCCTCGGTATTACATCACGAAGTGACGGAATCCCGAGACCACCTTTTTTGATTGGTAGGTGAATGAGACCGTTCACTGTCCATCTTGGCAAATTGAGGCAGTTCTTGGACCGGACGAAGTCCCGAATCTCTGTATCCCACCGATCAAGCAACCCAACACGCAGTGTGCTGAGAACCGCTTCATGTAGTATCGATGGGATCAGAAAGCATCTCAAGAAATAAAGTTTTTGCTCCGGTTTTAAGTGCGCGGCACGTAGCCGGGACAGCAATACCTCAATTGCCTTCGCGTTGGGCTCTGTACAACCCGATGGACTAAAGTGAACTCCCAAGTACTTAAAGACTTGGTCATGGGTGACCAGTAACTTGGGTCTCGCTCCCGCAATGGTTATGTTGTGGCTGCCGACAAGCGCAGAGGTTTGATTTCTCGCACCCTTTTGCCTGATAAGCAAGACACTCTTGCCTGCATTGAGGGCCATTCCTCGTTTAGCGTAAAAGTTCTCACAATAATTCGAAATATACTCCGTATCTGCCTCTGATTCCGCGAACAGAACCAAGTCATCAGCAAATGCTAACGTCGTGACAGTATCCTTCAACCCATGAGTAAAATGTCCTATGTTTCTGGGCATACGCTCATGTAGGTCGCGCAAGAGTTCGTCAATCACCATATTAAATAGGAGCGGGCTAAGAGGATCTCCTTGTTTAACCCCACTCGTGATTGAGAACTCGTCGGATTGCCGTCCACTAATTTCAATGACCGATCGACAACCGACTAGTGACTTATAAATGTACTGGACGAGCCCTTCAGGCATAGCGTTGCATCGAAGAGCCCTGATTATGCTGTGATGTGACACACTATCAAAGGCCTTCCTAACGTCAAGGGACAGCATATAAAGATTTCTATTCCGCTTGACAACGCTCTTCAAAATCCAGTTGAGAAGCACCACGTTCTCCATACAACCGTCTGCTCTAATAAACCCGCGTTGACTGTAGTGAAATCGAACTACATTCATTAAACGACGGGACAAAATCGAGTTGAGTATTCTAATGACTACCGGTCCAACCGTGATTGGCCGATAGTCCGCCGGATCAAGAGAAGGAACGGCCGTCTTCGGAATGAGAACAGTCCTGTTCCGATTTAACGGCTCTGGGACCGAACCCAACCAAAGACAAGAATTAAGGAGAGCTTCAAGGATGGCAACAGGGATAGTTCTTAGTCGGTCGAAACCAACCAGATCCACGCCGATCGCTTTTCCCTTCTGCTCCCCCCGAACCTCTATGACCTCTTCAGGCGTAAGGGGAACCCAAACACCTGAGATTTCTTTTGCGTTCGATTGGCGGATTGGCTCAACATCTTCTGGGGACGGTCGACCGAAATATGAAGACCAGTAATCAGCAGCCTGATCGAGATCGAGACTGTTATCCGCTGGCCAGCCGTTCCGTATATACCCCCACAAGCTCGATTTATTGCGGTGCCACATTTTTTGATGCGCAGCATACCGACTTTCTTGGTCCACCCACTTCTGTTTTCGAGCGGGTGTGACCTTGTTTCTTTGTCTTTTTAGAGCAGAGTACTCACTATCGTTCCGTTTCACCCATATGCGCTTTCTCTCTTTTTCTGCCCCTCTTGCCGCAATGACATTGGAGGGACCTCTCTGTTCGTCGAGAGGGCAGTCGATCGTTTCCTTCCGTTTTCTCTTTTTATCAACTGCCGGAGGAGTGATTGTCTGGAATTGTGTGTACAGATTGTCCAGTAGGGGCTGTGTGTTAATGTCATTCATCTTGCCCTCAATCACTGCGCACAGTGCGTCCGCAAATTCCGCATACTTGTCTTCCATCAGACCGATTTCTATTGATAACTGCACCAGTTTCGCTCTAAAGAGTTCATTGGCAACCTCCGCGTCAGAGACGAGCGGTTGCTCAACGGACTCCTCGCGTACGGCTCTTTCCTCTCTGATCTCGGCAACTAGCGCCTTAAACGGCGCATCACAGGTCTTTCTTTGAATGCCGTTAAAATCGCGATCAGGAAACATGGGAAGTAGGGTTCCTATCTGCGAACGCCAACCTTCCTCCAACACATCTGCAAGATGACCAGCCAATCTTCGCGTCTCAATATCCGTCCATTTCGGCTTAGCCTTCCTTTGTTTCGCTTCTGCCAGTGCAAGTTTGTGACGGTTCCAAAGCTCCGGATGTTTTTGGCTCCGGTGCTTGGTTAACCCGAGGCCCCCCTTAAACTGCTCGTTACAAAGCAGGCAGAAACCTGCCGGCGCTTCGATGTTGGCAGCAAAAGGGTCCTCTGGAGTGACCTCCCTTGAGTCATCCTCCCGTGGAGTGTCAATTTGTGACGACTCCACCGCCACAATAGTTGTTGTTACAGGCCGGATTGTCTTAGTCGGTGGACTGACCATCGAACAACCCTGCGCCTCTTGCACTGAATCATCTGCTGAAGCAGACACGTCAACGCACTGTCGACTGTAGTCGACTGAGGTGACCGCATCTACCACAACTTCTGATGACTCGTTCTGGCTGCCTACCGCACCTATCTCCAATCGATCGTGATCGACTAGAGCGGCCGGCGACACCCTTATTGATGACGAGGTTGAGGCTTTCTGCGAAACATTGTTAGACAAAACTACCCGGTCACTACGTGGCCGGGTCTCAGATCGGTGGAACGGAGCCGGTGTCTTAAGAAGTACCGGGATTTTCGAAGACCGACTAGCACCTCCGAGTGTCGATGGAGTGCTGGACGATGGGGCAGAATCGGTACCAGTGTGTTGAGTCATAGGCACCCCCCTATCGGAAGAGACTGACGCCGCAGTTTGAGATGCGGGTGTCGAGAAATCATTATTTGGAAAAATCTTTCTACAGCTTATCATATGCGTTCGCACTGCATGGTATGTCGTTTTGGTGACAACGTAACATATTGAGCATACATATGTATCAATTTTTACGCGATGTTTGTTCTCCAAGTGGTCACAAAGCGTTTTATGAGACTTAAAGTCCTGTGGACAATTGGGTTGCACACATTTATGAGTCTTAATTGAATTCCCAGCCGGAACCAGGAAGTTCTGTAAAGTCATACCCTGAGCACTCTGAGTTACAACGGACTGAGCCTGGCAATCCGAAACCGCAGTTTTCTTTGGATTACTAGTAACTAGAGGCAATAGAACGAGTACAGGGGGTTGGCCTATACCCGAGCTGGAGCCGTTTGACACTTGCGTGTTCGCCATCGTGAACTTTCCCTTGTTCCCGAAGACTCCAAAGGCTTGCACACCGTAGTGCACTGAGAGACACCGCAACTTCACCTGGGGATAAGTTAATTACGGTTTGAGATCTCGGCCATGTAGGCACATTTTCACTAGGCGGTAGATCTCGTCGAGAGGAAGTCCTTAGCAAACTGCGTTCACTTGGACCCACGCCCCTCACGTGTGTATGGCCTTGTTAGTTTCGATCGGAAGTGCATTTGAGTTACCCGGCCGAACCCTCACCGTTCCAAAAGTGAGAATCTCCCGAGCACCCTGGAAGCATCACAACCGTCTACTTACGGGGGGCACGACGTGAACGTCGACCATACAAGGTTGTTTATGTGTGAGCCACCCTTGAAACCAGAGGCGGAACCCTCGCTCAGGGTGTTAATCTCTGGGGGCTAACCTTCCTGACAGGCCTCCGCTAGAAACCTGCCAAGGGCCCAAACAACCTGAGAAGGTGTACTACGCAATGAAGCAAGCACTCACCAACTCATTCCCCTACCGGCTTCTCATCCAATCCCGACAACCGTTGGATCCACCGGCATGAACTCGCAACTTTCTGTATACCAGCCGTATGAGTTAACCCCCGACGCCCGAGTTTGCTGTTAGCTAACTCGTACTTTTGGCCCGGCCACGTGACACCTTTAATTTCGATGTACCGCACCAATACATCAGTTCGCCTAGCGACTACTCGTTCACCGCAGTAGTCGCTGTCAGACACTGCCCACCTTTGCGAATTTCTTTCAATGGTTGCCTCAGCCCCGGACACTGTCCAGTTTAAGCACTCAGCATGAGGTATCGCATAAGGTGTACTAAAACGGGAAGTAGGGCGTCCACATCTCCGCATTAGTGCCCAAGACGGATGTCTTACGAGCTTAACCATTAATTGGACCAGGCGCCTGATTTTTACACGCCACACTGCGTCCTAACTAAGTGAAGGCCCAAAGAGAACCGACACCGTTCAGCAGTCAGGTTAACCTGTACCCCATGATGCCAAGATCGTTTGGTCTCCTTCAGCAACGGGGGTCTTGTCACAGCCAAGGCTTGACACATTGACGATTTGAGGTCTTACCTGCCAACCTTTTCTAGGAGTGCAACTGACTGTACAGACAATCAGGGTCGGTTAGGCATTCTACTGTCCCACTTTCACGGGGATCAGTCCGACTATCCTTTGATCAAGGAAGCCGGTTAAGCACTCAATAATGTCCTGTCCACCTCTCCAAACTTCTAAGATCTGAACGGTCAAATCTTAGGTTTGTGCGTAGGAAACCTAGTCGGGTAGCTAGGTGGGGTGGCTCAGGGCTACCAACTATCGGACTCTGTTGGTACAGAAGCAGCTATGAAAACATTGCCTAGATATTTTGGAATTTCGGAAAGAAAAACAAGTCTCGAGACCAGCCGTAAATCTTGCCGAGGCAAGAAATTCGACCGATCCCAAGACAAGTAATCATCCAACCAACAACTCTAGTCTCCTACGTTGCCCGATAATCTGGAATTTTCGGAGAAAATAAGACAAGTCTCGAGACCAGTCGAGATTCTCACCGAAGCAAGAAAACAACTGATCAAGAGACTCGTCTTCATCCCATCAGCGTATCAAACACAAGCATCAGATAATTTGAAAAAAAAATGGAAAAAGTACAAAGTCTCAGAACCAGCCGAAGCCAGTTCTGAGACGAAATTTTCCTACAACATCTCTGACACCAATGAGATCAAATAATCTGAAAAAATGGAAAAAATTCAAAGTCTCAGAACCAGCCGAAGCCAGTTCTGAGACGAAATTATCCTACAGCATCTCTGATCCCAACAGCGTTCAATTTCTAAAAACGGGGAAAAAACACAAGTCTCAAGACTCGCCGTAAATCTTCCCAAGTCTAAACTCAGAAAAATAACAGCAAGTCAAGAGACAAGTGCTTCTCCAACCAGCATCTCTAAGCAGAGAACCTATAAAAATCACGAAATCGCATCCAACGACTGATTCATCTAGGATCTACGTTTACGAGAGAACTCAGAAAACGACGTCTTTGAGAAACAGCCATATGTCAGACACGAACATGCGATAATTACAGATCCTCCCGAAGGAGCAAAATGAAAACAATGGCCCTTACGGTTTCGCTTCAAAGGTCAGGGTGGGACTAGCTCAAGCCTCTAAAATTCTCACCCCTGGGGGGTTGGAGTGAGAATCTTTTTCAGTTAGAGGGAACTGAGACCCATGACACCTCCTGGTCTGCACATGTCCGACATGTGCTCCCGATGGCCACTTGCATCGTCTCCCTGGAGACAACTACGTGACTTGGCAGAGAAATCCCGAGAGAAGAGTATAGGTTAGCCAGAGGCGCACCAACTCAAACATCTTAGGATTAAACCACCTACCAGCAAAAGGTTTGCAAACAAGCGACTCCTCGCGAAAGCTGTCCACGTTTCCGAGCACATCACCTAAGCGTCAACAGAAATCAACTTATTCACTTGCCTTGAGTTAGATCGACCAGCTAACCAGTCAACCTAACCCGCTTTGGGTGCCTGCAAATCAAGTGATCCGAACAACAAAGGCTCTAGCAGAAAATCAGCGCCTCAAGTAGTTTGCATAACAGACAAGAGTCAGACCTGACCTCCACCAAATGCCTATGTCGAACATTTTCACACTTGATCATCGTGAGAACCTAGGACGGCTAGCTACTAGCTCCTGGTCACTTAAGGCTGACGTCATAGGTCCACACCTTAATGCCCCTAGCGTGCATATACCATCTTTCGGAAGCTCAAACCTTGAGCCAACTACCGTTTGACAACCTGCTTCTGCTTTGCCTACTAACTCCTAGGAGCTATCCGTGCTGAGCCTTTGGTTTGTACTCGGTAGAGAACCGCCTAACCCTTTCTCAAGGGGAAAAGCTCCATTGTTACTGTGGTCATGTAGTAACCCTGCCTCATAGCGACCATGACGATACGCAGACTCGTCACAACCAATAGGCAGATGACCCGCTCTTCACGCCAGGTATGGTGACTTAGCATGAATCACTCGGGACTACAGTTTGTAATCTGCACATCCCTTACCGTATGAGTCCCGACTCATACTAGAAGGCCTTTAGTCGACTTAAATGTTCTTATTTCGCCAAATGTTAGGGCACCAATCGTCTGTCAACACTTAGAATCGCGACCCGAAGACCGCCTAAGACGTTGCACTCTAGCCGATAGGTTGAGCCACGGGGAGACGGTGATCTATCTCTCTCAGAGAAGGATCTGTACGAGCGCCAAGCTAGCAAGCTAACTTGGATAATGGCAACACACGCTTCAGGTCTATGGGCGAACAACGAACCCTACTGAGCGTAGTACAGTTTCGCAGAGCGTCATCGACTTAAGACTTCACTTAAGTTTCAGCTTTGCAACCATACTTCCCCTTTTATCCATATAGGACGCTGGCTGAACTTGCACCTAGGCAGACCACTAATGGGCCGACTTTCGGTGGCTCACACAAGTTCAACCAGCGATGTCTTTCGACTTTGAATTCGCTCCTATCAGACCATGGAGCTACCATTCCCTATGAGCTACCAAGCCAACGAGAAGTTATCGAAGGTCCCTTTCGTGCAAGACTCCAGAGAGTACTCTCAAAGGTATGGTCTTTGCTTAACTCATTCAGCTGAGCAACTTAGTGCAACAAGATAAGCAAAGTTTCGGAAACTCGAGTTCACGAGAAAATAGTACCGGCTAAACCTGATCGTCACCCTGCCGAAGCATAAAGTGACAGGCATCAGGGTTTTTCACTAAGGCACAAACTCCAACGGAGAACATAGCCGAACTGACAAATCTGCCCCTGCCGAAGCATAAAGGCGCGAAATGCCTAATGCAATCACCGAAGTAAAAGCATCTTTCGCCTCAGCGTCTTCTTGTCACACAAGAAGATTCGATCCAGCTGATTTTGACATGAACTCAACACTGATATGGGATAAGTGAAAAGTTCATCGTCAAAGTCTTTCGTTATGGCACCAGACTCACAAAGGAGGACACAGCCAGTCTGACATGAATGCCTGAGGAAACACAAGGAATCCTCATTACCATAACGTACTCTGAACACACTGAACAGAGCAATCGATCCAGCCATGCATCGAGACCCTTTTCCAACGAGACTCTAGCGATTGAGTTTTTCACGCTTGAGCGAACTCCATAGCCGACCACCAACCCGAGAATCAGCGTCCTGCCACCACAGAGACCTGCTGGTCTGGCTTCTTCTGAAACAGTTACGTATCTAGATCACTACGCCGAAACGCAAGTCACAACTTCATGCCTCAGATTCAGCCTGCTAAGTCACAATTTAGGCACTAATCATACCAGCCTCATAGCACATCCAAAGCAACATCGCTTCACACAAGCACTTGCCATTACTGGCTAATGACCCACTCCGTGAACTGCCGCAGCCAACCTTGCTTTGGCAGACTTTCTCTAACTCCAAGCTGCCTCGTGCACAAGGATGGAGCCACTTTTTGGGTCTTCCATGCGTTTAAACTAAGTCATGAAAATGATCACGCATGGTATCTGCTTAAATGTCCGGCCATTGTACGATCAAAGCGACTGGTCATGCCGTTACAGAGTTACCAACCCTCCGACAAACAGATTTCACAACGAAGTCATTGCTTCCCTCGCTGGTACGAAAGTTTTCCATTCTTCAGACGAAGGCGGTTGCGCCAACGAGCAGGCAGAATGTTTAAGCAGAATTAAGACTTAGCAACGGACAGCAACATTACAATCAATCACTAAGTTTCAGCTTTGCAACCATACTTCCCCTTGAACCGAAAGACTTTGGTTTCCCGGAAGTCCCAAGCCGAGTCATTTAAGGAACTCAGGCTTATTACTGGTTGGCATCGTTTATGGTTAGCACTAGGGCGGTATCTGATCGCCTTCGATCCGCTAACTTTCGTTCTTGATTAATGAAAACATTCTTGGCAAATGCCTTCGCTTTAGTTCGTCTTGCAACGGTCCAAGAATTTCACCTCTAGCGTCGCAATACGAATGCCCCCGTCTGTCCCTCTTAATCATTACCTCAGATTCCGAAGACCAACAAAATAGAACCGAGGTCCTATTCCATTATTCCATGCAACATTATTCGGGCTGTACGCCTGCTTTGAGCACTCTAATTTTTTCAAAGTAAACGTATCGATCGCCTATGACACTCGGTAAAGAGCACCATAGGACAACTCGATAAAGTGTTCAGTCAAACAGTAACCACTGGCAAGTGGACCGTCTGACTCGAACTGAGATCCAACTACGAGCTTTTTAACAACAACAACTTTAATATACGCTATTGGAGCTGGAATTACCGCGGCTGCTGGCACCAGACTTGCCCTCCAATAGATCCTCGTTAAAGGATTTAGATTGTTCTCATTCCAATTACGGGGCCTCATAAGAGTCCCGTATTGTTATTTTTCGTCACTACCTCCCCGTTCTGGGATTGGGTAATTTGCGTGCCTGCTGCCTTCCTTGGATGTGGTAGCCGTTTCTCAGGCTCCCTCTCCGGAATCGAACCCTAATTCCCCGTTACCCGTTACAACCATGGTAGGCGCATAATCTACCATCGACAGTTGATAAGGCAGACACTTGAAAGATTCATCGCCGGCTCATAGGCCATGCGATTAGCAATAGTTATCCAGAGTCACCACTTGAAGGAGTCCCGTGAAGAACCCCATTGGTCTTGGTCTAATAAATGCGCTTCTTCCGCTAAGGTCGAAGCTTTTGTGCATGTATTAGCTCTAGAATTACCACAGTTATCCATGTAAATAGTCAATATCTAAGAAACCGTAACTGATTTAATGAGCCATTCGCGGTTTCGCCTTAATACGGCATGTACTTAGACATGCATGGCTTAATCTTTGAGACAAGCATATGACTACTGGCAGAATCAACCAGGTAGCTTCTCGTGCCTCAGCTCCGCCGCAGCGCAAGCTGAGCACTCGCTTTCGCTTTCCGTATGAGTGCTCTCTCTCGAAGC
>JAQIWF010001808.1:0-10724 GCA_034694965.1 Ceratozetes gracilis
ATATTATTCCCATATATTTTATTATTCAAGTTTAATATTATTAATAAAAGAATATCAAAGATTGTATTTTATTTTCAAGTTTTCAATGTTATATTTAAAACATTTCAATAAATACTGAATCTTATGGCTCTCTAATCAATTGATTCATTTGCCAACAAATTAACCATTAATTCACATTCAGATCGTTGTCTCGTCTCTGGGTTTCCCAACACTGGCTGTGAGGCCACCAAATGGTCTCTCTTTTGTTTCCACAATATTGTGAACAGAGATCCTCTCAATTCAGAGGTCTCAAGTAATAAGTAGTTATTTTCTATGCGTTTACCATAGAAAATAACTTGTTATTAGTTGAGACCTCTGAATTGCTTAAGTCTTAGCAATGTTCAAGGTGATTTTTTAATAGCAGGTGCGTTCAAGTTAATGAACTTATATTCAGGTATTGCAATGAGTTTCACCTTGAATTCACTCGATTTCACTCTGACTGACACTCTTTTAAAGGCATTGATAGGCCAATAGTCACCCAACCAGTTATAAACAAGTCCTGTCTGATCAAGAAAGTGAATGCATTAATAAATGTTACAAACTATGCCATCAAACAGTGACTGTGCCATCAAATACTATGCCATCCCGTCTGACCGGATTCCGGTCTTTCGGTTACTCTCTCTTTAGGCTCTGATCGCTGCCAAACCAGTTGACGACAAATGTATGCCAATCGACTCAATCTCTCCGAAAATGAGAAAAATTCGAAATTATTTTACACTAATTTGTTTGCCAATACCAATACCAAGACTCAATTCACTCCTTATATAACAAATTCATGACTAGAGATCACTTTCATAATGATTTAAATTCAAATATTTTAGTTTTGATGATAATAACAAGTATTAAACTAAACAAAATCATTTTCAATTAAAATTTCCAAAACTTAATAGTTTAGAGACATTTTCAAACCAGCAAGATTTAATTTTTGCAAAATTTATTGTAATGTTTGAAAGAAAACTATTTTAATTAAAAAACTTATCAAGATCGTTACTTTTGGTTACTATATATATGAGAATATTTGCAGAATTAGTCACAAAGAGAGCAAAATCAACTTTTTTCATATTTTTCAGATCTAAACTATCTAGATTAAAATATTGAAAAGGCCTAGACGATATTTTGAAACCATTTATCATTAATAACTTTTGAATAAATTTCCAAATGAATATTGGTGCAAAAGTTGACATTATATTGAACCTTGCAATCAGACATATTGGGTTTGAGAGGCCCTCATTGTGTGGAACATATTTGAAGGGAAACCCATTTCTCTCACTATTGTTGGGTTGATGTTCGAAGGGATGGCATTTATTTACAATTTTGTGATTTTAATTATTTCCTAAAACAGAATGGGATATATTCTGGTTAAAAAGTAGTACTTTTGGAACATTACTATTGTGGAAATATCATAAAATCAATACTTATTTGATCGGAGAGGTCTGTGACCTGCTATATAGGTTGCTATGGAGACAATACTGTCCTTCTTGAGCCTCGATTCCTAACCAGAATCGACTTCTAAAAAAGGATATCAACACTAATATTACGAAATCGGAACTTTTATGCGAAAAATGTCACATTCTTTGCAATAATAACAAAATTAAGAATCAAAATGAATGAGACTTTCTTTTGTTTTATTTCTTATGCTCTGAAAAACACATTTGATTTAAATCTAATATAAAACTAAAATTACTTCAGAGTTACTAATAATTCACTTATTATTTAGTCGTAATTTAATTTAGAGATTATTAGAGTTATATCTAAATAACAATTATTTTTGTGGGATATTACAAAAATTGATAGGAATATATAAAAACGAATTCCATATGAGAATAGTGATTGAGGTTAGGCTTCATTGCATAAGTCGTGTATTGCAAGTGAGTGTTATTTACGGAATTAGATAAAAGTGTTGATGTGTTGTAGTCCTGGATCTTTTGATCGACTAATTTATAATCGATATAATCTAAAGTCATATTAATTGTGGATAAAATTTGAAATATTTCATTAAACTGTAATTTTGTGGAATAGGTTGAAATGTGGAAAGAAAGCGATGCCCTCTTCTCAACTAAAATCAATATTCACGGTTACGTTTGGTTAAAAGTTTGTGCGAATACAGCTTTCCTAAGGTTTACGAGAGTTCATTGCCTTAATATTCGATTGGAAGGGATGCTGTTTTCGGCACAGAATTCAGAATATTCTGTTTGCAATAATTAGATCTACACATCAAATGGAAAGCAATGTTTTTATTTCAAATATTTTTGGAACCGCTATATAAATATAAATGCTTTTAAAAGAAGCTTAAGATTTGATAATAAAAAAATAAAATGTTTTAATTAGGAAAATGAGAGAAAATATAAGGAACCGACAGTTAGTTCTCTATTTGCGCGCATGGATTGTATGATAGGAAGAGAGTGAGGATGAGGTCGTTGGCCGTTCACTCGTTCCAAATGCATTACTCCGTGTAGAGTACAGTTATTTTTGTTGTATTGCCTGTGCTTTATATGAGCCAACAGTAATGATTTCATGAAAGCTTACAAAAATCGATATCATTCGCAGGGAGAGAGAGAGAGAGAGAGGCAGAGAAAGAGAGAGAGAGAGAGAGGCAGAGAAAGAGAGAGAGAGAGAGAGACTATTCTTTCTTATATTTAGCCTTAGATTGAAACCAATATATTGTGCTCTAAACGGAGTTTAATTTCTTTCATTAAATTGCTTTCGTTTTGCTAAAAATATTTAAATGAGTGTAATATTTGTCTAAAGTTTGAACAATTTCCACAATTAGAA
Source organism: Ceratozetes gracilis (assembly GCA_034694965.1). NCBI lineage: Eukaryota > Metazoa > Arthropoda > Arachnida > Sarcoptiformes > Ceratozetidae > Ceratozetes > Ceratozetes gracilis. Next base: position 2,812 of record JAQIWF010001808.1, read on the forward strand.
AATGCCTAACATTTCCGTTGCGCTCACATATCAGCTAAATCAAGGAGTAGTGCCGTCAGCCTCTGAGATGCTGTTGGAGTAGAGTCATTCAATTGGCAGATGAGAGGGCATTCACCCTTTGCACAATACATGTATAGTTCACTCTTCTTGAGCGCAATATACGTATATCCGAGAAAATCATTATTATTTTTGAGTCAATATTCAAATTATAAAACAATCTTTGATTTTCACTTAACTATAGTTCAATTGGAATATAAATAAAAGAATGCATTAAATTCAATGAGTTTTCCTTATATTCACTGAAAATCTATCAAATGGTAAACAAACCCACAATTATCGCAAATTCTAAAAATAGATTGCATTTGATTTTCACAAAAATATTGCAAAATCTTTAATATAAATAATAAAAATATCAAATGAATGGATAGGAAGACAATAAAATAATATAATATTAGATGCAGTAAATTATTTCCTCGTTAATTTCTTTATTGCAAAATAGCACGTTTAAAAAAACATGGTTACTTTTTTTAGAACATGGTTAATTAAGGAATTCTATCTATAATTTTAGCCTTTTCAAAATAGCTAAGGTTAAAATGCAAGTTGCAATATTTAAACGAAATAATAAATTCTAATCTATTTACAATTATTGCTATCATTTTAGCGATAAACAAACAGTTAAGATATTGTTTTGTGTAAACAACCTAGGTGAATATCAATTAAATATAAGAAATTCTTCAATTAATAAAAGAATAGTTATGTAAACTGAATGAATTCAATTTATTTATAGAGTGAGTGAACAAGGGAAATTTGCAAAATAATTAATAAAAATAATTCAATGATAATATTTATTGAATGAAATGAAAATAAGAGACAAAGAGATAATATTTGGGGACACTATCGATGACAAAAGAATTGAATCTAAAAACTGATCGATAAATCAAATATACTTTGAACTCATTCAGCAAAGTTTAACGGCCTCTCATATATGCCTATTATGGGGAAAGTAGTGGAAACTGGTGGCAAACATTACCGTTGCTTTCCATTAAAATTGGATCAATAAATAAGTTGGTGATATCACCGCTCAAGAGACCGAAGTCGACGGTTCCCATCAATAACTCATTTGCAAAATAATTGCTTCCATCTGTTGGCAACATATTTAAAGGATTCACTTATTTTATGTCTCTTTCCTTGCAGTCAACAGATGGCCCAATAGTTTGTATTTGATTAATACTTCTGGAATTAACTTGCAACATATTATAGTTATCCGGATAGCATTAAGAATTTCATCAAAATTACATAATCTTCACAAACATCAACTTAATATGCAATTGAATATTAATTTTAAATTCTCTTCGAGGCTAAAAACAAAAGAAACCTTAAAATTCGATTTTAATCTGTTTTTAGAGAGCTAATTGCTCTATCCTGGTTATCCTGGTTAGAGACAAATTTCCCAAAATTCTAAGGAATGTGAGACAGTTTCCTATGATTGAGTCAACTCTTCTCTCACTTGTTATCAGTCATCAAATTAATATTTGAAAAACGAATTTTTATAAAAAGATTTATACATTTGACAGCAAAATTGAGCAAGCATATTATAAAGTTATTAACTATTTATTAGTATTCATAAAATGCTTACAAACATTAATAAGTGCAATTTTGAAGTGCAATTTGCATCTAGGCAACTCAAATTTGACAAAACAACCTCTAATCAGGAAAATAAACAAATCAAACTTTTTCCAATTTCCAAACTTAATCATAAAATATGAAATTGCCCCTAATAAAACAGATCAAAATATATGAACTCTTCATTTTCAACTGAATGACAAGTTATCACTGTATATATGAAGAACTGATATAAGTTTAATTTTAGCATAGCTCAGGGATGGGCAAGGGGGTGAGCAAAGGGGTCAGTCAACATTCTTCGTCGCGGAAAAAATGTAACAAACTTTACCAGAGATGGCCAAGATCGGTGACTTCAGGGGGATCAGGGGGTAAACTTTGGGAACATTTTGGCTCAAAAACTAGGGGGTGATCAGGGGGGAGTCCACCAAAACTCATGGGTTTTGCATTACAATTTTTCTAGATTTTGGGAAAAAAACACTAATTTTTTTTAATTTTTTCGAAAAAAGCCTATTTTTTTGGGAAAACCTAAATTTTGGGGGAAAAATCCAAGACTTATAGCCAAAAACCCAAAAAATTTGCTGCCTCGCTTCGCTCGGCAGGGGGAGGTGGTATACCTGTAATGTTAAATTCTCATATTAGCGACAGGGGGGGGGGAACCAAAATTTTCGGTGACAGGGGGATAAAGGGCTGTTCTCCTCCCTTGGCCATTCTTGAGCTTTACGCTTTTGGAAAGATGTTGGTAATAATTCGTGAACAATGTCTTCTCTGAACCCCGTTCGGTATGATAATATTAATTACTCATGTGTTCATTATTTCTTACTTGGTAAAAAAAAGATAATTGAATTGAGTAATAGAACATGGTAAAAACAAAACCTCGAAAATTACAGATCACTCCTGAAGTATAATTTGGGGCAAAAGACTTGAGGTCTTCACCAAAATGTTTTCACAGCAAAAGTTCTTTAATGAAAGAGTGTGTCATCAGTGAGGCTGAGAGTGAAGACAAGTAATTGAGTTTAACTGCAGTCAAAATATTGCTGATTCTCAATATTAGCGCAATATTTGTCACATTCATTGCATCGCTTCAGTTAATCCTATATTCAAATCACGTATAAAATGATGACACAAATCAATGTTCCAAATGAGTAATAAGTTATTTCTGATATGGAGGGATACCGAAGGTCTTTGATTTGAGGAGTGCTTTAGTTAAGGATTTCTTTGGGGTTAGTCTCACTAAAAATGTCAACATTATGTTTTTACTATAGGATTATGACTTTTATTTTAATTCTAAAATATTGTTTGTCTCCAAATGGTTTTGATTTCTTCAAAATTCGTTCTTCTTCAATTTTTTTAACATTAGGAGATTTTGGCTACTCCTCCTTCCCCCACCCTTCCACATCTCTGCTATAAAGAATCTGAATCGATTTGTGAAAGTTATTCTTCGAAGACATGGCTTAATTTTATAATGATAGAGATCTTTATTACCAAGAGTGGTTATCCAACTCAAACTTTATCCCCCTTAAAGTTTGAAATTTATTCGTTGAAAAATATCCCCCTGAAATTTGAAAACCCTTGACAGACCTGCTTGTTATAGACATAATGTTAGGATTTTCAAAACCTTAGGGGTAAATATATATAAACCTTTGGACTCAAGGAGGTTTCTGTAAATATTCTCCCCTATGGTCCCCTCTTTTTATAAAAATAAAGATAACTGGAACTTGTGGAATTTTAATTGCTCAAATTAGTAAATGGGAAATAATTAAATAAATTTCAGTTTAACTCAATTTATTCGACCAAACACTGGAAATAACGATCACATTATTCAGTAATTTTTATCAAAGCATCACAAACTCTATCTTGCTTCATTACTAAATTAGTTTATAACAGAGTTATCCATGCTCTTACAGCTCTATGAGAAAGGGGGGAGGAGATGAAGTACTTAGTCATAATCTAGGTTGCAAAAAATTAATATACCCTATTTTGACGACAAAATTGACATCATGTTTATGGACAGGTACTATGTCTATCAAGGTTTTGGCCAAAATTTGTGGTCAATTGCAAGATTTATAATAAACTGATGACTTCCAAGTAGTAAAAAGAATTATATAAAGTTTTATTTGTAATTAAAAATACTTTCACATATAAAAACATTCTAGCAAATTAACCTAGACAAATTATTGATTAACCAAACACTTTACTGTTTAGTAAGGGCATTTATTAAGTGTTTCAGTTAAGATAGATAAATACTTGAATTGTAGATTTAATAGTTGAAACAAGATATAGGAGAATCGAAAATACTGATTGAAATAATGTTATTTTGAAGTGACAGTTGGCTAATTGAACAGGATCAAATGGAAAAGTAATAACATTTTGCATTATTGATAGGATTAAGTGATGAATAGGTCTTCTGATAAATAAAACAATTGATTGACATTTGTTTTTGTCAATCATAGAGTTTGCGGAAAATAAGGTCTCATTAAGTCTGCGTAGAAATGGAGTGAAGTTTAGTGTATCGTAGAGTAGATGTGCTCTTCTTATAGACGGCATTCTCTCGACTGAGGCTTTAGATCAGCATTTGATTGCCTTTACTCTGTTTAGTCGACAGACTCACTGAACTCACACTTCAATTCTCACGCTTTTGGATATGTTTCCAAACATTAGTTTATTTGATTTCATATAAGAAGTCGCTCTGAATCTCAACTCATTTGTTGTGTTTATGAAAATTGTTTGTAAAACTTAAGTGTTTTGTTTGCAAATATCAGTATTTGAGTGGAATTAAGGTTAAATTAAATTGAAATAAAGTGAGTTAAACAAGTTATTGACACTTAACTGATTAGTAATGAGTGATAACTCAATGCGAATAAATTAGTATAACTTTGGTTCGCATCAAACAAATCGATTCAAATTTGAGTACTCTTTCAAAAAGAGTTAAATTAAAGTTTAAATTGAATTAACCGTTGATTTGAAACTCAAATAGCATTAAAAGCAATTAAAAGAGTGTTTATTGTGACAGAAAGGAGTGAAGCAAACATTGGTTCACAATATTGACAACACTTGTGATAACTGATCATCGATTGCAATGATATCCCACTCCTATTCATCTGAATTGATAAACAGTAAGAAAAGTGCTTTTAATGAGAGGAGTGTTATATTATTTAAGCCATTGATGAGTAAAAGCCAAAAGTTGTTTCGAAGACATTTAAGTGGAGCTCTTAATCCACTTCTGGCTCGATATCAGATCAAACAAGAAATTATTTATTTGTTTGGTTTTGTCACTGGAATTGTGGTCATCCTCTTTATGCTGACAATAGTACCCGTAGTACTCAGTAGATATTGCCCTCTCTTTTTCATATCGAGTTTTTATTACTGGTTAACTTTAATGACCAAAACACACCTCAATAGTAATAAATTATATTTGGTTTTGTCGGCCAACTTCTTCAGTCAATTGCTTAGTAATTACTTGACAGACAATTTTGGTGACAATTTCGGTAACAATTTTGTCGTCAATTATTCATCTGTTGAGACAAACATAGAGTTGACATCATTTATAATATGTGTGTCAATCGTCGGTTCGGTGCTCTTTCTCTTTGACTTTTCATTGAGATTAGGTTTAGTCATAACATTAATAACTCAATTGTGTCGCGTCCTGTCCAACACCTGTTGTAACAACACCAACACCTCCTCTCTCCGCCCATTCGTTACACTTATATTCAGTTTGATTGGGATAATTGTGGCCCGAAGTACAGAATCGGCTTTAAGTCCAGTCATTTCGAGTTTGATCAGTGGTGAGAGTCGAGTGGTTGCCTGGAGACGAAGACGTTCCTCCAATATTACTCTGGCCGTTCCTAGACGTACATCACTGCCGACGCTCTCAACTGGCAATCGAGCCCTGAGTTGTCATGGAAACCATGTGAGTGATGAGTCTTTTCCATACAATATATCCAACTCTTCTCTCATAAAATACAAAACACTTTATTTGCTCACTATTTGAATACTGATTAAACTTTAAGACAATATAACAAACATTTAAAATAACCCTTATTTTAATGAATTTATCAAAATATTCGTCAAATCCATTGCAAAAAACTTTTCTTCTCTATTAATAATCCACTATTTTATGGATAAAAACAATCGAAAAGTTATTTTCATAGAAAAGAATTTATTTTCTTTCAAATGTAATATAAGTATAAAATAAAATTTAAAATTTAATCTTTGAAGAGATGAAAACGTTTTATAATGTCATGTCTTCACTGCTATTCACATCTATTTGAGTCTAAAAATGCTTATATTTTGAAATCTGAAAAGAATGTTATCAAACATTTTATTTATAAGCTCTACACCACTGATGTCCAACAGCTCCGATCATTTCAATTGTGACTTTTTAGCCCCAATACTTCGTATATGAAATCCTCGGGGGTTTGGCTTCTCTGTTAGTCATCTCCGCTATACATATATTTGTTGAGCAAATGTTTGAGTCTAAAAAGAAAAGAATCTTGATATATTGAATTGCAAGCGAATCAACAGATCATTTGTTATTTTGAGTTTATTTATCTTCAGTCGAATGCAATTACGTTCATGTCTTCAAATATTTTCTCTCAATCCTTGTTTCCTATTTATCATCTCTATATTAGTTGATTCTAACTGACCATGATCAGCTTAAAGTGCTTCACTTTTAAGCTTTAAATATATCAGGGTTTCTCACTTCCTTCTATCAGTTCACCAACACATTAGAGGATAAAATGGCCATAAAGTTTGCTCTATATGAACATGTTCACTATTAATTATTCAACTTAATGTTAATTCTATTTGATGCAATTACTTTAGAAAGCCCCAAAATATGAATTCTTATTTGTACCATGATCAATTTTAAATCTTACAATAGAGAATCATTAATTATGAACTTTGATTTTTAGAAAATACATGTCTTCGTATAAATAGCATTGTTTTGTAGCTTTTAGTCGAATTCTTGTATTCTTGAATTCTTGAATTGATCTAAAATATAGATACAAACATATATACAAACAATTTCTAAACAAACGTATAAATCATATGATGTCCTCAATTCATATTTTTTGGAAATTTGTATACATTTTTTGGTGATATTGTTTTGCATAAAAATAATTCAATTTATGAATCATATAAACTAAAAGAATGAATAATGGACCTGCTCCAATTAGATGAGTTAGGGACTGGGAAGCGATCACAACACATACACTTAATACAAATGCAAGGAACAAACTCTAAAGTCTAGACAATCCCTGAGACTAGGGTAATTTTGGGGTAAATCCTTCCAAACTCATTGGTTTTGAGTAATAAAATGTCCTCAAAGAACCCTTCTTTTAAAATTGGTTCTTGATTTTAGCCCAATATATTTTGGCTCTAGGATCTGAGCTATTGGTAAAATAATTTGCATTTTCTTAGAAATATGGTGAGAAGTTGACTTAAAAATGACCCAAATCAAACCTCCCTTCCCTATTGTCCGTCAGCTTCAGTAATAAAACCAAAAATTTGGATCTATATTAAATTGAAGTCAGTTTAGGTATAGTTTTTTTTAAATGAAAAACGACAAACTGTACTCAATTTAGTACCCCTTCACAGCTACCATTTTTTGCTACTAAAGTACTCCTCCCTGAGTAATGAATCGCCTCATCTCTGATAAAATATATTGTAATTTACATAATTAGTTGAGTTGTGGTCATATGCTCCTCACGATTCTCAACTATAAACCACAATTGAATTGATAATTATTGCGGAACAGATGTATTGAATAACAAGTATTTAAGTAGATTTAGTTAATCAAGTTAATGTTTCTCAATTGACCCAACAGTTCTCCCTTTTATTACTAAATCTAATGAAGTAAAGTGAGTTCGATATAAATAGATTCATTCAATGGACTTAAAACCCGTGTTATTCCTAATTGTTTTCAATTTTCTCAATTAATAACAAAATTGCCTCAAATTTATAATCAGATAATATTTTTCCAGAACTGTCGCTAACTTTTATTAATGAGTTTACAAATCATAAGTAATGAAACAAATGTTAACTTATATTATCGCAAGTAATAAATTATGACTCACTTCTAATAATCAAATAGACCTTGCAACTTATAAGACAGGAATACGAAAGGCTTTCTTCCAACTTTCTGAACCCTATTTTGTAAAATTTAATAGTTGTAACTAGTTTAGATTTATAAACGAAGAATAAAAGGAAAATCTTACAATGCGGTTCAGCCATAGATTACCCGGCTAATAGAAAAGAAGATAGCTGGTCATGTTAATCATGATGAGCTGAAG
>JAQIWF010001809.1:0-10724 GCA_034694965.1 Ceratozetes gracilis
GATTGATTTTGCGCCCCATACACATCAGATATCCTTTTATTAAGTTCAAATAAAGAGTTACAAAGTTACTAATATTGTCTTTTCTTCGGATCTATTGATACAAACATTGGCCTCATTATTGATAAATACATTGATTATCATTACTATTATTATTGACTAAATGAACGTAAATTACACCAAAACTTTTACACAAATTTATTGTTAATTTTAATTATTAAGTAATTGGAAAATAAAACTAAGTATAAAAATCTTAACCCTGCCTATTATTTGCCCATTTGAGCATGATCAATCGCAATTGCAGTAATTGAAAAATGTTTTCGAGTTGTGCTCAAAATTAGTCTTAATTTGAAATATAGTCTCAAAGATTTATAGATCTTTTTGAAGACATTTTGTGGCGATATATCTGTTGGCAAGAGTTGTCTCTTCTATGCGTTCGTAAGAAATGGTTGAGAAGAGCCTAAACTGATTGGTCAGAAGATAAAGAGCCCAAACATTAGTCATCACAATTCAAGTGATGTTTTGTGTCATACATTTTAAGTGCAATTATTTGACTTTATTTTCTCATTTTCATTGCGAACACATATAAGTGTCTGTAAAACAGCAAAACCTTATTCTTATTCCTCTGTTCTCTCAAATGTCTTCTCAATCATTGTCTTTATTTTTCGCTAAACTCTGGAATTATATTAAATTTGTTTTTTTGAATTCATGCCATATATAGGGAACAGACAGTCAGTGCTAAATCAGATTGAGATAAGTCTTTGTAGTTATGGCTCTCCTCTTATACTTGTCTTTACTTTTCTCTTCTCATTAAAATAAAATGAAGTCAAATGTGAGTATAAATGAGATAAACATTAATGAGTGACACAACAAATATCACCCAATCATTGCCCAAAACAACAAAAATAACCACTTTTTGTGCATTTCTTTCAATTTATTATTAAAGACTTATTGCAGAACATATGAAATGACCTCATCTTAAAAGTGAATGAATTTTAAGGAATAAAAATAGTTACCAAAAGACAAGACTAAACACTGACTGAATGTCAAACTTATGTTAATTATAGTCTTCTAAGTGATTGTCTTCGTAGCGATAGTTTGCGGACAAATGGCCCCGACTTCAAAGTTGCAGATTTGGGGGCACTCTGTTTGGTTGGACTCCGTTTGGAAGGGGTTTTCATAAACAATGCCTTCTTTGGGGTTCGAGTAAAGGCACACTTTTGCGGTGACTTCTGTGGCGTCTTCTTCGGGGTTCGCAGATAATAGTCGTGTGTTTGCTCTGTTTGAGAGGCATCGGGCGAATGGTTGGCCGAATGGTTCGGCGCTTTTCGCGGCGATCGCCTCAATGGTAACGACGATATTTTAGGTGTCTTTTTGCGACCTTTCCTTCTGATCACTTCTTCCTCGGGATTGACAGGAGTGGACTCAACCATAATATTGATTATATTAGCGCTGTTTGTGGTGATAATAGCCCTCTCTGTCCACAAACATACATATAATTAGGGGAACAAAGGACGGCATAAGTGGCCAAACATACCGTATATACTGTCGATGACTTCCAACTCACTTCTGGCGTTCAGATCATTCAAAACCAACCGATCGTTCATTAATTGAGTCATTTTGTGATTGGATTACAAATCAAATAATAAATAAATTAATTATAAATAAGTTTAAAATAATTTAAAACATTTAAATGACTAAAAGAAAAGTGTCTAAAATGAGTCTAAAAGGGGAACAACGAGTTCATTGTAGACCAGAGCCCAGACCTAATCAGTTGGCGCTCACATCCCTTCCGTGAATAAAAAGGTCTATTATTTACAAAATGCGCCCAAATTTTTGTCTGCTATTTGAGCCGCACATCAATGAAGTGAATAAATGTTTGGTTTAATACCTGTTCCCCACAAACCCCTCTTGTCTTACAGTTTTAAACACAAATATTCTAAACTATCATATTTTGTGGAAAATTGTGTCATAATATCAAGATATTAGTTTACAGATAAAATGCGATTTAAATATGAATTTGAATACACTTTTTGAGCCAAAGTATGTATGACTGAGAGGTAAGAGTAGACGCGTTGCTGACGTCAAGGCCTTATATCTCGGGTCGCATATTCATAGGCTGTGCGGCAAATAAATCATTCATTCACATCGATATGAGGGAAATTCAACTCAATTTCATAGTTCAAATTTTAGGAAAACTTATGAAAAGGTGATTTTTAATGCATATTAGTACACTTTTTATCAATTAAATCAATAAACTTACAACTTTTTACTTCATTTGCCTGACTTGCACTCAATTTTGTCATTGAACTAGTATACTCTAACTAGTACATCTCAACTGGTATTACAATGATCGGGTGAAAAAGTCACAATTCTAGTCCTGTCAAAGGGAAGAGTCATTTAATTGGGAGTGTTTTCCATTAAACTGTTCACTCGATTGTCTCAAATCCTATCATTCATTCATTTTATTAAAAGCTTTGATGAGATTCGAGTCATTAAATCCTTTTGTGTCGAAAACCATTAAATATTGTATTATTTCTATTGATTTTCAATTAAATGCAAGTTTTAGCCCTTTTTCGTTGACTTTTGTCACATCTTTTTAGTTTTTCTCTTCTAATTAAATCATGAATTTAATTAGATTTTTGTTAATTGTCTTAAAATGTTGTTATGTGTTGACACAAACCAACCCAAACAAGGGTTTACGGAATGTTGAGCTCAATGAGTACCGGAGCCGTGAGAAGAGCCAATTCAGACAATTACAAGATTTTCTCACTGAAAGTGTCAACAATTTTAAGCTTGAATTTCATCGATCCTTCGAAGAGTCCAGAATTAAAAGCAAACAAAAGGAGAACTTTCTGTTCTCACTCCCAGAAAAAGGAGGTATTCCTGACATTCATTCATCAAATTATCTTTAATTTAATACAAATATCTTTTATTTAAAGTTTTGATCGAAGAGAACTTGAAAGTAGAAAATGCTTCGGAAGTGTTTCCCAATTATGTCATTTCTAATATTGGAAATCACGGACCCATTCGAATGTGGACAGTCATCGAGAATGTGCACAACACTTACCTTTTTTGGGGTCATAACGACGGAACCCTAGTGTTGGCTGAATTCAGAGTCACACCAATGGGACCACAGATCATAAAATTGGCTGAATTTATGGAAAAAGGGAATGGAATGCCTCTAAAATCGCAATACTTTATCTATGAGTCCCATATATGGCTTGTGGTGGCCTTCAAAACCCTGGATCGAGAATACCTGCACATCCATTCCTATAATCCTTTCGCCAAATTATTCAGAAGACGACAGACTATTGAGACAGACATCGGCTGTGATTTTGATATCACATCGAAAGGTAGCACTTATATGGCTGTCAGCTCTTATATGCGACGAACACCTGTGGGACAGACCCTTCAGTCGACTGTGAATCTGTATGAGTGGCGTCACACTCAGTTCGACTTTGTTGCCCAACAGAAGATATTCAGCGCCACATCAGTCAAGCTCTTCCATATGGCCGGCACTCTATATATGGTCGTCAGTCAGGAGTTTAACAGATCTATGAGTTTGCAAATAGATTACTACAACCACTTCCCGGTCAGGGGTTCGCCTGTTTTCCTTTACAACGCCAGAGATGACGAAAAGTTAACTTACGTTCAGATTATACCTAATTTTGCAGCAAAAGTGGAACACTTCAGAGTTGACGGAAACGATTATCTCGTTTTTGTCGACCCAACCGAAATATCTCGAATCTATTGGTGGGCCGGCGACCAGTTCCTCATTTACCAAGACTTGTTTGAAACGAGATACGCGACAGATATTTCAGTGGTCAGACTCCCAAATGCAGAGATATTGTTGGCCTTCTTATACCGGGATAGGGTTCAGTTCTACACAGAATCGGTGAGCGCTAAATACTTATTGAATGGACAGCTCAAAACACAGGAACCGGCCTTTAGAAGCATAAAACTCTTTTCATACCTTCAAATGCATTACTTCTCTCTCTTCACATTCAACGATATCTTAAAGAAGAGAGACTTGAGTCCACTCTGGAGACTCACTTTAGTGACCCAAGAAATACAAGACAATTTCGATTACGACCCGTTGCGCTCATGTCTACTCAAATTGGAACAGACTCTGACAAGACGAGAGGACGAGTTGAGACAATTGACCGCCAAAGCAGATAAAGTGTGGATGGCTAACACCACACAGGAGGTGACCGCACCAGTCATTGTGAGGGGAAGACTAAGAACTAATACAATGACTGCACGAAATGTATTGATTACTAATAATAATTACCGAAAAGTACCACAAATAACAAACACTGACGTCAAGAACAGATCCAATCAACTCTCCAAAAACTTAGAATCAGTGGTTAAAGATATGAATAACTTAGTCTACAAATCAAAGAACCAGACAATAACCGGACGGACAGTCTTTGTTGAGCCCATTAGTGCCAGACATACAACGATTAAAAATATTGCGAACAAAGACTTGCGTTTAAATGGCATTCCTTTCAACGAGTTATCAGACAATACTCTGAGAATTAATGGCAATCAAGTTATTAGCGCTCACTTCACGTTCAACGGCTTAAAAGTGGATCAGTTAGAAGTGAGAGGTCTAATCAACAATTTGAATGTAAGCGATGCACTACTGGCCGACTCAGTCCTACCACAAGTAGTAACTGGTGTTCATCGATATGGAGAACTGATTCTTCTCAAGAATCTGTTGCTTAACAGTCAGTTCGGTTCTATTAATGGTATATTTGCCGCGCATTTCGTCGCTAAATTCGGAGCCAATCAACAAATCAATGGCCAAAAAGTATTCAATTCATTAGAGGCTAAGAATATTGATGTTCGCGGAACTATTAATGGCAGAGATCTCAATGATATCGCTAACAGAGCTGTACTTCTCAATGGCGCCAATCAAGTGATTACCGGTCAGTGGATAATGGATTCGCCGATTAGTGTCAGAAGAATTAAACTCAAAGGACTCATCAATAGAGTGGTTAATGTTTCCGAAATAGCTTTCAATGCGGTCACCATTTATAGCGAGCAGTCTATTGCCGGCCAAAAGACATTTAGATCACCGGTAGCTGTAATGGGAGGCATAGAGTTGGGCGGAAAAGTGAATGGAATAAAATTAAGTACAGATTGTATTACAACAAACACACAACAAGTGATTACTGCAAATCTTGTCTTCAAAACTCCCGTAGAATTCGTTAATAACTTGGACTCAGACTTTGTAAATGGTATTGATTTGAGCGCTGACTCTGTCCTAAGGAATGTCTCACAACCACAGTATGTGAACAGAAAGATATTCAACACAACTCTTGTTGTATTGAATGATATAACAATGGACTCCGGAAGTACTATAGACGGTACCGATCCGTCAGAATTGCTTAAACTCGTGATTAGTAACCGAAACACAGCATTTGAAGGACCGGTCAGTTTTAATAAGTTGAATGTCGGCGGAAGTATTTTTGCCAAAACTATTAATCACTTCCCTATAAATGATTTGCCAAATATTCTTTGGCTCAAAACTATTAACCAAACCATTAGAGTTCCGGTAGTTTTTAAAGGACTCATTAAAACCCGAAACCTATTATCTCCTAATATTAACGGCTTTTCTCTGCCAAATGATTTCGTACACAAGACTATGGCTCCCAATGAACCCATTTTAGGTACAAAGACTTTCACACATAATGTAGTCATTAATGGAAATGTAGAGCAAAAGGAAGGAAAGCTTTTGAATGGCATTGATTTGAAGGCCTTTGAGAGGCAGACCGTCGGAAAGTACAACAATTTAAGTGATTATATTAGAGGTCCGAAGCATTTCCAATCGATCCGAGTCTTAGGACAAGTGATTGCCGGCACTGTTAACGGTTTGAACATATCTTCAGATATACTATTGACTAATAGTCGGCAAACAATTAATGGAAATATAAGATTAATGAGTCCCACGACTCACATAAACGGCAGACTAGAAGTGATGTCTGATATTAATGTTAAGACAACTGTTAATAACTATTCGTTATCGCAATTCGCTAATGACGTGGTTCTCACTAATCGATTCCCGCATTCCTACGTCAGACCCCTTATCAATAAAGTGTTTGTGGCCGGAGTCGGTGCTCAACACATGACTGCGATGGGCACTATTAGTGGCGTCGATATTAATGATATGAAAGCAAGAGTTGTCACATTGAATAACGAACAGCACGTCTTTGGGCCCAAGAATTTCACTTCTGTTACACATTTCAATAATGACTTATTCTCTGATCACTTGAATGCTCTCCCGATTCGTGACTATTCTAAGCGAGTGATTCTCAAGAATAGACAGACAACAGTCCGCGGCTTAAAGAAGTTCAATGGAAGTGTTGTCATCAGATCTAATGTAGAGCTGAGCAAAACTATTAATGCAATCGATGTCCGGTCATTACAAAGAAGAATAATGTCTCGAACGAGAGATAATGTGATTTTGGCGCCAATGACTTTCGGCAATGATATCAATTTAGGACATCTTCAGTTGACGACACCCGTGGCCACAATCGATGGATTGAGACCAAACCAATTGGCACTAATTGGACAAAATCTCAGAATTAATGGAAATATAGTCTTCAATAGAAGTGTTTCTGTCCGGACAGACATTCACGTCAGCAAAACAGTGAATGGCTGTGATCTTAGACTGTTGGCACAAAATGCTGTCCATCACAGCACCACATCTCAAATTCAAAGCATTTATGGCACCAAACAATTCAATAATTTAGAGGTTTTAGGAAATGTTAACATTGAGGGTCAGGTCAATGGCATCGACATCAACAGATTGGCCGAAAGAATAGTGACAAAAACTGGAGATCAGATAATGACCGCTCCCGTGACGTTCGAGAATGACGTGATTGTCGACAGACTTTTAGTGAGAAATCTAATAAACGGGAAAAACATTTCGTTGCTATTCAGTGATGCAGTGGTTAAGAGTAGGCCTCAGATAATAGGCGCTCGAAAGACATTTTTGCGGCCACTTTTGGCAAACGGGTCACGAACTCGAGTGGATGGTTATGTAAATGTTTTGGGAGGACTGGTCAATGGTGTAGATGTGGTTAGACTTAATAAGACAGCCGTCAGACAAGAGTCGAGTGAAGCAATTAGTGGACGAAAAACTTTTGCCGGAAGAGTTACTTTTAAAAAGGATGTCTTCATCGGCGGTACTCTCAGCGGAATTAAGTTTCCAAATGACTTGATTTTAGTGAACACTAATGAATTGATTTCTGGAACGACAACATTCCACAACTGGATCTCCTCTAAAAAAGCACTGAATGTCAACAAATTGATTGATGGCATAGATTTGTCTTATTTTGTTGGCAATCGACTCACTCTAACCGATGGCAACGAATTGATTGAATCGCTCTTAAACTTTACAAATAGAGTAACAGTCGATAAGTTAATCGTCAGGAAAACTATAAATAATATACCGATTGATGCCTTCGTCACCGCAAACGGCAGACATACTATCAATGGTATCAAAACCTTTACCACCGATCTCTTCATCAATGGAAACATTGTGTCCCCCGGAAACTATAACGGCATTGATATCCATGACCTCAATAATAGAGCTGTCAGTCTTGTGCGGCCACAAGTCATTGATGGCATAACTGAGTTCACATTCCCCGTATCCATGCATCACATGGCTATCACCGGACGCCTCAATGGCTATGACATCAGCGATATGGCCAACTTCTTCGGCAAATTCACCGCTCAAGTGAACCAATTATTGGATAAAATTAGACAACAGATCAATAGACAGGAGACAGCACTCAGCGCTCAGTTCGACTCTCATTTAAAAGACAAGTCTTCAGGTAATTCCAAATAAAACTTAATATAAGAGTTCTTTAACTGAATTATAACTTTTTTCTCTTTTATTTGTTTTTCTTTAACCGATTGTCTCTCTTTGTGTGAAGGAATCGCTTATTTCAGTCTTTCACAAGAGATCAATGAAAGGGGCGAAAGATTTTTGATCGATTCGTATAAGCCTTCAGTTTTTAGTGTTCGTCCGATTGAAAGCCTAATTCTTTGGAGTTATAAATCAGGAAATGGCGGTCAGTGTCGGCTCTACTCATCAATAACTTACAGCATATCTGAAAACGGATTCATCACAAGTGAAACGATTCGTGAATTCGGACGAAATATTCCTCTGAATAGTGAAAAACTGTTTGGAAAACAAGACTTAAGTATTTCGACCAATACTACAGATTGTGATTCGCGTCTCAATGAACACACTCTAATGGAAAGCATACATATAGACCCCGTCTCTGGACAGGCATACAAGAGATTTGTGACGACTGACAGATACCCGACTTATGGAGTCTCAGCGCCCGTTCTTAAAGACGCAAAACTTTTTGTCAGCGATAATAAAGTTTATGTCCTTTTGGCTCAAAATTACGACAAAATTAGTAAATCTTTTCACACGAATTCAACTCTTCTGACACTGGACTCAAGGACTGGTCGATGGCTACCAATACAACAGTTGGAGACCTTCGGTGTCCACTCTATTGATCTGATTAGTTATGGCAAAGACAGACGAGTGTTCGTTGCGATGGCCAACCGTTTCTACAGTCGGTCCCAAAGCGTGCACTCAGTCCTACTCGAGTGGAATCAAATGAGACAACAATTTATAGAGAATACAGTTGTGATGACATCCAATCCAAGTGCTGTTATATTCGTTGAGACATCTGATGGACAACTCTATTGTGTGTTCGCCAACGAAAAGACCAAACTTTTTGAGAACAATTGCAATGAATATGAGAACAGTCTCTTCACTCAACCCATTAATATCTATAAATTCAATGGAAATACTTTCGACTATTTCCAGAGTATTGACATCAATGGTGTCATCTCTTTGGACACATTTCAAGTATCAAACCAGACATATATAGCAGCGGCCAGTCGTCACTTGGGAACCACTTTTATACTACAACTGCGCGGATATAATAAGTTTGAAGTCATTCAGTCATTGCCGACGTCTGGCGTCCAAAATATCAAATCTTTTTGGTCTTCTGATGGAAACCTTCATTTAGGTATCGCGTCCTCAAAGTTGGGACAAACAAAGATCTTAACCGCTGTTATCAACGGCTCTCATAACGTCAAGAAGTACTCCACTATTGAAGAACTTCTTATTGACTCAAAACTTTACAAATGATTTACTTATGTTTTGCTTTAATTTAATGTTTTCTAACTTTAGTTATATTCAAATTGTTTTAGTCTTTAATATAATTTAAAATCTCAATAATTATTACAAATTTGTTATATTTTTATACAATTTATATAAATTAAGAATAAATAAATAAATTAATTAATTTAAAAAACTTTTGCATCAAATCATTGAAAAGTTATGAAATGAGAATTAGTTTACGTTTTATGTGAATTGAAGACATGTTTTGACAGACCTTTAAATGTAAACAAAAAACAAATGTTTTGTACTTTAATTGTGTTTTGTATTAATTGTTTGAGACTTTTGTTAATTCTCTTATCAACTGATTTGTGGTTAATATTAATATATAAGTCATTTATTTTATACAATTTGTAGTCAAATGTATAAAAAGGGATGTATTTTATTGATGTGTGGATTGCCTTCGAGTGGGAAAACACTTTTTGCCCACAATTTAGTCAATTATTCAAAAGTCAATGCAATCGACAGACAATCAAATATTGTCTTCTATAGGATATCCATCGATGACTTGATTCCAGTCAGTGAACAATATTTTCAAATACAAACAAAGAGTGGATTTTGGCGACAATTCAGATATAACTTAAGAATTGCCACAAATTTATTCGTAAATCAGTTATTAAACAGTAATTTGAATATCAATGAAACCATTGATGAAAATGTGTCTAAACTTTTAGATTCAATTAAAAGACAAAACAATATCTCTTCAAATGATAAGAATTGTGAAGACTTTGTGGTAATAATTGACGACAACTTGTATTACAAGTCTATGAGATATGAGTTCTTTCAGACATCAAAACAGTTTTGTTTGGGTTTCGCCGTAATTATGATTAACTGTTCCTTAGATTTGGCGCTCAATAGAAATCAAATGAGAACTGAAGACAAACGAATTCCCGAAGAAGTTATCATTAAAATGAGTGAACGCTTTGAATGTCCAAAATCTGAAGGCTTTGAGTTTCGGACATATTTTGTTTGCGCCGACAGTTTTGACTTCAATATCACCGAAGAATTGGTTGAATTCATAATCGATTCCATCAATAATCCTGTCGTCGACTCTTCGGTTCTGTTGCCCGAAGAAGAAGAGATCCGACAAAGACTTAACAGTGAATCAAAAGATAATTTGATTCATAAAATTGATTGCATTTTAAGGCAATTAATAAATGAAATAATCGTCAAAACAAATGATAAGAAAAATATCGCCAAAAGTCTTAACGAATCAAAAAAGTGTTTATTAAGTGATTTGAAGCAATCGATTGATTTGTTGCCACAAAATATCATCGAATATGTAGTCGAAAGCCAACAGAATATCCCATTAAATGAAGAATTAAAAAAAATTTTAGTCAATTTATTGAAGTCTCGCGAATCTAAAGAGTGTTTAAACTATTTTTAAACTTTATTTGAATTCAAAGCCTAATCTTAACGACATTTTTATCTAAAGTTCTGTAATGGCTGTCGACTTATTGGATCAGTTAATCGGACACTTGAGTTGTGGGTTCTTCGTGTGGTTATTGGT